>CAOLHI010003941.1:0-145075 GCA_948474755.1 Ctenosaura bakeri | reverse complement strand
AAATGGGGTGGGAGGAGGCTGTAAGGCTGCAGTGGATCTCACAATTTCTATTCTGGTGCTATGTTATTGCTGCCAGAAAGAGGAAGGGTTGGAAGTAGGGATGGGTCAACCAAATCCTCAAATCCTTGAATCCTGGGCAAGGATTTGAGATTTGGGAATCCGAATCCTGGAGCCAAAATGGTGAATTGAATCTTTTGAATCCACCAACCTTGCTTGTCAAAATTGGTGCCTCCAGAGCCCACCAAAAGACTGATAGGCCGGTGGGCTCCTGGGCACATGAAAATCGTGGCATAAAGCCGTGTGCATGCACCAGAGGCTGCCTGTGGTTGCTTGTGCTGTGTGCTCACCTGCTCAGGCTGCCTGTGCTCGCCTGCTCGCCTGCAAGCTCGCCCGCCCAGGCTGCCTGCCTGTGCCTGCTCAGGCTGCTTGCCTGTGTAAGGTCTTCTTCTCTATTCTTTTGATTTGAGACTGGAGGGTAGGAATTGGAACTGGACTAGAGACTGTGTTTTTTTTCTGTGCCTTCCTTGTTGCAGGACTTGAGACTTGACTGGAAGGTACAGTCTTCTTGAGATTTCAAGGATAGCTGAAAGATTCCTTTACATAGCTCCCTTGCAAAGCTCTTTCATACACAATTCTGGGGTTTGTAGTTTCACAAGTGTCACAGCCTTCTCTGCCAAAGTGTGCTGGTGCATTGTCAAACTACAAACCTCAGGATGCCATAAGGAGCTATGCAAAGAAAAGCCAGTTTTGACCTGGATTAGCTCTGTACTGTAGTATGTGGCCCTGTTTATATAGGCAGGAAAATGTGGGATTAATCCACATTTTCCTGCCCGTGTAGAAAGGGCCTTCATGTCATTTTAAATCTGGGGAGATCCTGAGGCAAAATTATGACAATTGTCCTAGCCAGATTTCTTTAGAGGGAAGTTTGTCTTTGCCTAGGCTTTTGTTAGGGCTGAGAGAATGTGTCTTGCCCAAGATTATCCTTGCCTTTTTTTTCTTTTTTCTTTTGTTTTGTAGTAGTCAACCCAGGAGATAACATCATCTTGAGCATCCTCCAGCATCTGGAACTATTTCCAAATTACATATAATTCTTAATAAGAAGTATATGGGTATGTTTTCCTGAAAGTGAAAACTTATTTAATTTGTTTTTTATTAAACAAATATGTCAAATTCTGCTTCAAAATTTTTCAGTAGAAGTGCTTTTCCCCCTTGCTTTTTAAACCCTTTTTAAAAAAGAATTTGAAAGAGTTGAGATTCATAGATTCGCAGAATCTTCCAGGGATTCGGATTTAAAAAATCCTAGATTTGTCCCATCCCTAATTGGAAGCTGTGGGAACTCAAATGCTGCCCTTTGGTACGTGCTTTCACTGTGCGTAAGGAGCAATGGGATTGCCTCCAACAGAATAGCAAAAGGCAGTGAAAGCAGTAACTACAGGCTCAGGGAGGTTTGTCTTTTCCATGGTTTCAGTTCCAGACAAAGCACTGTGCTTTTCTTTGGTTCCACTAATGTCTGTGTTACATGTCTGTGTGCATAAGCATCCAAACTAGCTCCCAGAAATGGTTGTGATCAAACATGAGGCATGATTGCACCAAACATTGCTCTCCTCTCCTAGGGCCAGGCCTGCTTTCATTTGACTAGGCATGGTGTTTGACTAGGTAAGGGGGTCAGAATGTTGGACTAGATAGTTCTTGGAAATGATCCAACATAGCTCTTGTATTCATATGGGGTCTGCCACATCATGATCCTGAATAAAGAGACAAAAGTGTTGACACTTGCGTTGAAGCTGGAGGTGTATGTCTGGTAGCTCCAAAACCTTGTTGTGTTCAGGGAGCTTAGCAACAGTTTGGATGACAGCCAATATTTATTAAACGCAGCTCAGCACAAAATGGATTTACATGTCTGCTGTGGCAGCATCCCAAGTAAAAACTTCGATGTGCCTGTCCTCTTAGAGCTGATTTAGATGTTCCATACTCTGTCTGCTGGTCGTGACAAAGTTCTTACTCCCACTGAGACTGTCCATGAAGACTGTGATGTTGTTCTCTGGCTACAGTAGAAAGTATTGCTGGTATTAACCTTTAAAATTCTCCAGCAATTGGAGTCATGCACCTGAAGGATCATCCAGTTCTATATCATTCTTCATTCCCTAAGGTCACTGTTGCAGGGTCTTTTCCAAGTACTGCTAACAAAAGACAGCGAGTGATGGCCTCCTTGATGGCACTCCATTTGTGGAATGTTCTCTGGGTGCACCATCCAGGATCTCAGCCTTTTAAAAAGGGGTGGAAGAACCATTTTCCTTTACTTAATTGGGATAAATCTGCTTTCCAGGTCTTTTTCACACTACGCAACTGTAGTGCTTTGGTACCACTTTAACTACACGGCTGCATCCTGTGGAGCTCTGGGATGTGTGGTTTGGTGAGTCACTAGAGCTCTCTGGCACAGGATTCTGCATATCCCAGGATTCCATAGGATGAAGCAATGGCAGTTAAAGTGGAATCAAAATGCTATAACTGGGTAGCGCTAGAGAAGAACCAAAATACATATTATGTGTTATAACATATGCATAGTTTTAAAAGATGAGAACTTGTTCTATTAGAATTACTGGTAGTTTATTTTTCAATACTACTATCACTAGCAGGCAGCCACTTAACACCAAGTTTAACCATCTGCAAGAAATTATTTTTTCCCTGTTCCTGCTTTATAATCTGGAAGTCTCGTCGGCTTCATTTACACCTTCTGTCAAAAGCATTAAAATGGCTCTTTTTGTTTCTCTGCTGTCAGACTTGCTTTTTTAAAAATGAGATTTGAAATGGCATTTCTTTTTTTTGAAAGGTACATAAATTATGGCAAAAATGATGTCAGGGGGAAAGAAACCTCTGTAGTCTGAGACCCACTGACGGATTACGAAGATAGGAAAGTATGAGTCATAAGATGGTTTCTTCATTTAGACTTGGCTAATACAGCACCAGGCAGCTCTTGGAAAAGTACTCATGAGGGAATGATTGCACTTTCTCTTAGTCTTTTTCTTTCTCTCTGCCTCTCTCTCCTTTTCTCTCATTTTTTTAAAAAAATTAGCATTTTGACACTTGTAACTCTTGTCAGAATTTCAGTAAGGTAAAAGGATGACATTGTCTAATCCTCTTAATTCTCCAAGTAGTCCTTCTCTTCCCAGAGCAGATAGTTTGTAGGTATAAGGTCACAAAGTTCCACCAAGTCCATGTAAAGCTGTAACTCTTCATACATTTGTCAGGGAAAGGAGCAAATCATTGCTATGGACCCAAGCTTACTAGTTAAGGGGCGAACTATGTATCTCAAGTCTTCTTTCCTTCCTCAAGCAATTCAGTTCAAAAGGAAGAATTGTTGGCACTAGACTGTGCCATTCTGTCTGTCAAATGACCCTGAGGTCAGGATAATTGTTGAAGTCCCCAAGCCACTGTGTCAAGCTTGAAGCAGAGGGAGGAAAATTAGCAAATGCCAGATGTATCTGGATTGGAGAGAAGTGAAATTTGTTCTGAATCATGTTGTTACTCCAAGATAGAATAGACTTTTTTGAATCAATGAGATTTGCCTGCAGGTTGACTCACTAGTCAACAGTTTATTCACTGAATCTAATCTAGCTGGAACTGACTTCTATGGGTTTGGGCTTCTGAATTTTGCCTTCCCAATAAATTGGCCCCTGCTTAAAGTTCTGCTTGCAAATTAATGTTGCAGTTTCACTGTATGCATATCTGAATGTGAATCTGTCCCTCTGGCCATTTGGGACAGTATCTATTCTGCACAAGTATAGCAGTCTGATACCAGTTTCACTGCCTTAGGTCTATTCTGTTGAATTCTCAGATTTGTAATTTGCTGAAGTACTTAGAATTCTCTAGTGTATTTCCTTGAACTATAGTATTTAGAGCTCTAGGTGGAAATTTTTAAGCACCTCATGAAAATACACATTATGGAATTCTGTAGGATGGGGCCATGGCAGTTAAAGTGATACCAAAATGCTCTAATTGTGTTGTGCTGATACATCCCCAGGCAAGAGGAGAGACAGTTCCCGCCACATTGTCTTCCTGGCTACCCTGGAGATCTGGGTGGTGATGGCTATTCCATTTTCTCAGCTGTAGTATTGCAGTTGGAGGTGCCCATGATTTTTCTGCCCCCACCAACTACCAGTTAGCTGTAAAGATGCTGCCCAGTTCTTCAAATTGGTATTACACAGCTGGCAGCGATAAAAGGCAAGCAGAGGTATGCTCGTATTCCCCACAATACAGAATCTTGCCCGTAGTCCCAGTTTTGGATTTCAAATAGGGTGGCCACTTACTGTCAAAAAGAAAAAAAATATGACAAAAAGGCCATGAATAATGCTTGCATATGCTGCTTTATATGTATCTGAGCAAATTTAGAAACAAATACTATCACTTCAAGAGCAAAACTGTGCATATGCTGAGGAAATAAAATATATTTTTCCCTACTGTCTCTGATCCCTTAGACCTGAAGTTGATGTGAGTAGCTCTAATAGTTTCAAATGATAATCTGATATGCATTTGTTTTTCGTAGCCTGGCGCATTCCAGGGCTGTAAGCTACTTATCTCGGGTGGAAAGATCAGGAGAGGAGATTTAGTTAACTCTGCTTCCAGTTGTTCCCATTGTGCTGCTAGAAGTAACTGTGTACACCTCGCTCAGGCTCTTGGTCCCAGCAGCTGTATGGCAAGTTGCTTCACAGCTAATCCAAAACTGTCCTGGCCACTTTGTGGAGTGCCACAGACAGAACAGTAAGCAAGAGACAGCAGCGGTGCAACCAGGTTTTCTGTGCCTGGTGTTGGTTGACTGAAGTATTAGACCACACAGCACCACCATGGACTGGGCAAGATAAGATGGAACCTTCATATCCCTCAACAGTCCCAATTTGGCAGGGACAGTCCTGATTTGTCCCCTGTCATCACACTTTTTCAGCTGCTTTTAAAATGTAGCAGTTTCTTTCTCTCCTCATCTCCTTTCCCCCCTCAGCTTACTTTTATTTCTACAAACTCAGTTAAAGGTGCAAAAGTAGTTTGGACTCAAGCTCAACAGGTGAGAGAAGAGAGGACGGGGTCTTTGACATTGTGAACACTGACATTGTGAACGCTTTGACATTGTGAACTTGAGGCCTCTCCCTAAACTGCAAACCCTGGGATTCCATAGGATGTTGAAAGTGGAATAATAGCACTATAACAGGCTAGTGCAGAAATGGCCTCAGCCTCAGAGGAAGGCAAAGGAAAATCCCCTGAGAACAAATCTGGCCAAGAATAACTTTGGCATCAGCTACAGCTGCACAGAGGACACCATTCAAAGAAAAGAAAAAAAAAGAAAAAAAAAACCAAAGACCTGAATCCGGTGGGACTGAGATACAAATCTAACAAATGAAGAATACAGAGAGAGGCGTAGAGAGAGAAAGAGAGAAGCTATTCAAGGCAGTGCTCTTGCCGTAAGATTCCTCTCCTTCTATCCTGAGAACCAGAAAGGTAGGGCTGGACATTCAGGCCCAGACCCTGAGATCTGGGAACTCTAATAATAAGTCACTTCAAGTTTTGGAGAATGGTTTTGACAAATTTGGCAGCATTTATAATTTGATTTATAATGCTTTATAATTTGAAATAATTCTTAAAAATGTGAAGGTAACACATTAATAAGTAAAGAAGAACCAACTGCTTTTTAAAGCATTGCTAATATTAAATTTTGCAATGACATATTTAGGGACATGTAGCAAGTCTGAGATGTTAAGAGAAAGTAAATATGTAGTCACTGCAAGGTTGCATTTCCGTCTGAGAAAAGGAAAGCCCGACTGCATATCTTATAAAAACAAATGAAAATGATTCCATTTCAAGCATAAAATCGGTGTACATTTCTTTGCTTTTGAAAATCGACACAATCAAGGAGAGTTCATCCTGGGTACATGTTAAAACCAGTCACTGATCATTCAAATCTCATGTTTGTTCTGGATGAGAGAGAGCTGGTCACTTGGGATTGAATTTATTAATATGAAAACGAGAGTCGTGTGAGATGCTTGGCTAAAATCCAGCATCTCAGAAATTCAGACCTTTGAGGCCCCTCCCTAAACCCCAAGATTTCATAGAATGTTGAAAGTGGAATAATAGCACTGTTACCCTGTATTCTGGGGGTCCCGGGAGGGGCACCCAAATAACCAAGCAAAAACACAAGATGGGGAAATTAACTCGAGCACTCTCTTGAGCTAGTGAGAGGCAGGGTAACTTAGCAGGGATCTTGTAACCCAATGTCTATGGGGTCAGGTCAGAAGAGTAGTCAGCCAAGTTTTAAAATAGCAAAATGATAGCTTTATTAAAGGACAAACAACAGAAAAGACAACACAAACGCACAGCTAACTAGAAATTAGAAATGAGAGTTTTGGGGGGAAATGCGTGATACGACACCTTATCTCATAGTCCTGGAGAAACGCGGAGGATTGCAGGAAAGGAAGCTCAGCATGGTTTGCTGATGGGACAGCTCGCTGGACACAGCAGCAGCAAGGCTGGATGGAATTCAGGAGCGATTCAAGCTGTCCGAGGAGGACTTGGAATCAGGGGCTTTTTATAGGGTGGATTGTGCCTACAGGCCATGCCATACTCAATGAGAACAATGTGAGTTTGGAGCGGGACAAAGCTTTGGGAAAGGTCAAGTTTTACATGATCAGCTTAGCGCAGATTTAACAATAGAGTAGACAGTATGCAAATGGCTTAGCATTGCGAGAGTGCCGGCTCGGGGGCCGAGCGTCTTTGTGTAAAGTCGCGCTTAAGCAAAGTGTGTCTGCAAAAGAGGTCCCTGAAGCAACGGAGTGGCGTTAATCTGCCTGCCTAAGTGGGGATTGGAACGTCCAACCATTAATCGCCCGCGCCTGTTTACATGCTTGTCCTGTGGCCTCGCAAACACGTGGAGCAGGGTGGCAAAGAAAGGTCAAGTGAAGGCCAAATAAGTTTGATATCAAGAGATATCTAGTGCTATCACTGGGCATGTCTGAACCATAGTAACAGCACTATAACAGACTAGTGTGGAAACAGTGTCAGAGGAACCCATTCCTGTTAGGAAATACCTCAGTTGTATTTAAATACCTCAAGTATTTAAATATCTCAGGTGTATTTAAAAATGGAATTGTTTTAAAATAATACAATATGATGAAAACATACATGTTAAATTTTTTATCTTTCATTTATTTATTTATTTATTTGTCTTATTTATAAAAAAAATTGCATACGTCCTTTCTACAGAAATGTTTACAAGGTGATTTGCAAAAAACAAAAAAACAAAAACTTACCAATACTGACTTTATCAAACGGAAAACAAATAATTTAAAATGTTAGTATGAAAATGTCTAGCAGAATTTTTTTTAGAAAAAAAATCTTCACCTTCCTCCAAAAAAGACAAAGGAAGAACATTCATGATCACCTCAGGGAAACGTGCTCCATTCCTCGAATCCTGTTGGTAGTCCCCAACTACAGTAGATCTGTCGAACCACTGAAGTGTACCTGTGTGTGGATTCATTATTCACCAGTTGATTCAAGAAATCTGCTGTATTTGGGACAACCCACAGGATTCAAGCCCATGGCTCTAGGCCATGGTGGATGTCATAACTCACTTTCTGGAGTCCAAAGATTCAGACACAGAGGAGTCAGATTTCCAGGAATTGATGAGGGTGGCCTCTCCAAGTCTTGAGGAGCTGGGGACTGAGGCAATTGGGGGGCCTAGTCCCCAGCAGTAGGTGACAGGTGCTGCACTACCATCTTTTGAAGATTGTAGAAAAGATAAGGAGAGGATATGCTGATCCCAGCTGCTGTTAAACGGGAGCCACTGACTCATGAAGCAGCTCGTGTCTTGAGACAAGTGCCTATAAATATTGCAGCAGCTTCCCAGTGTGTTACCATTCTGCCTTGGTGACTGGCAATACTCTTCAATGTTTTCTTGACCTTGGATTGACTACAATTGATGATTCTGTTTCACTTCTTGCTGGATAATCTGTAAATGGCCTGGGCAGAATTAGACACCTGACAGCTCTTGCACTCTAACCACTTGGGTTACTTGCTGACCGGAACACAGGACAGTGAGATGGACCTTTCCCTTTCACAGATATTAGTGGACGGAAATATTGATTTAGCTCAACTAGGCTTATGTATTTGTAGTATTTTGGATATTATTTATTAATTTATTTATATCCCACTTCTCTCCTGGCGTGGGATCCAAAGTGGTTTACAACAAGTTGCTTTGAGTCCCATTTGGGAGAAAAGCAGGACATAAATGAAATGAATAAATAAAACAAAGTATAGCCATCATCTTATTATACAAACATTTAAAAACAATTAAACAAATAGTTCTATTGTAAGGGCAAAGTGAAAACAGCTTAAAACACACACATGAAACCCAATTATGAAAAAGATAAAAGCACAGTGTACCCCATTAAAAGCCCATTTTTAATGGGGTCTTAGAAATAGTTAAAACCAGGGAATGCTTTAAAAATACTCTCTTTCATTCCTTTGTAGGTAGGAGAACTATGAAGTTCTTTTGGTTTTTTTTTTTTAACTACAGTCCCCATCTCCCTGGGATTGTATATGGGGAAGGAATGGCTATGGTTCAGCAGTAGAGTGCATGCTTTGCATGCAGAATCTTCTGGGTTCAGTCTTTGAGGTCCCCTGTTCCTAGAAGCCCCAGCGAACAGCTACTTACCCTTTAAATAAGTTGAAAGGCCTCCCTGCCCTGTTTAACATTTGAAAAGAAATTCTTGAGAACCAGAAATGGACTTTTGGCCCCTTTGGGTGTTATGTTTTATTTTTAGCAGTCCATGCAGACCCCAGAAGGTACCAGGGACATAAAAGCAGTGCCTGCAACTGCCACAGTTGCCCTAAAGGCGTAATGTTTTAGGGGTGTAAGGGTAAAATTGGGGAGATTTATTTTAGCTAGGGTGCTGTAGGACCCTCAAAAATTGTCCTGCGGCCACATCTGGCCCATAAGGCCACACAATTTCCATTTGTTGTCTAAATGATGGAGCGGTACATTGCAACTTGTAACACGTGTCTACAGAAGTCTGCGTCCTTCAGTAGAGTTTGGTATTTGGTATTCCACAGATTTCCTTTTTACAGATGAGATGGTGCCTCAGGCACAGCTTCAGGCACTCCCTAATAATACAGAGTCCCAGGAGACCTGAAGCATGCTTTTCTTTGGCTACTGTTTTCTTCTGCATTCAAATACTTAAGATCAAGATGGGGTCAGGAAGATACATTTCTGTAGTGGTTTGGCTAATGTTGTAATGGAGCCAGTGTTCACGGGGTCAAAGTGTCTGAGTGCTGTGGTTCAAAAAAATAATTTTTCCAAATGCTAGTTAAACTTAAGAGTTTAAGAATTGGCCTTGTTACAGTTGCCCTGATTTTTCATCTGTCTGAGACTTCTCACGTGTATTGGTCATCATTTTGAACATTCAAAAGTGTTAGATTAAAGCATTCGTTCCTAGGCTAGAAATACTTGTCCTCATACTGTCACCTTCCATGCAGAAAGTTAAGCCAAAACAAAAACAGCTCCCAGGATCTGGTGTGCCATTATTTAGATGAAGGCAGCAAATCTATGCTGATTCTCTCTTTCTCTCTTTCTGTGTGTGTATGTATGTTTGTGTGTTACATTCCATTGATAGGCAACCATGAAAACATGGAATTCTGAGGGGTAAAATTCAGTTTTACTTTATTGATAGTGCAAATCCTATGCATGTGTTGTTGTTGTGTGCCTTCAAATCATTTCCAACTTATGGAGACACTAAGGTAACCCTATCTTGGAGTTTTCTGGGGCTGATAGTGTGTGATGCTCCCAAGGTCACCCAGTAGATTTCCATGGCCAAGCAGGGATCGAACTCTGGTCTCCAGGATCGTAGACCAATACTCAAACCACTACACTGTGCTGGCATGCATACTATGCTTGCATATTAAAACATAAATCCCACTGAATTCTTTGAAACTCCCAGCCCCTGATATGAGCGTGTGTATAGAACAGTAACCTAAAGATATATTGAAAGTTTAAAAAAAAATGCATTGACATGTCCAGTTGCCAAATATTCTTTGACTAAAAGAGGATTGAATAATTGTTCTTTTTCATTCCATTCACTCTGTAAATTGTAATAGATGTTGCAGCGTAATATCCTTTTGTTAATGCATTCAGCTTAACGCCAACTACTCTTATTTAATTAACTCATTTAGGTTGGTGTCCTCTTAGTGGCAAATGCCTGTACCTATTTCCTTCATGCCAGTGTATGTCCTTTTGCAGGTGTTCTGAAGGTCAGTATTTCCTTCCTTCTCCCAAAGCTCACTCCTGGACTTACCATACAGCCTCTGAAGCCCTCACCCACCCATTCTGTGCCTTGTGGAGAGCATGTAGGAAGAGAAGCATCTCGTTATGCCATCATAACCAAATCCAAAATGGTGAATCTCAACACTGATGCAATCTTTTTGTATATGGCTATGGGGACACAGCAAGACAGTCCTCCAGTCCTGCCTGTTCCCCATGAGTGAGAGGATTCAGATACTATAAAGTCTTGGGCTGTTGATATGTGGTTCAACCCACTGTTACTCTACATGTGGAACTGGTATACTACCCTGATCCATATAGGATTGCAGCCTTAAAACATCCTACCTTTCATTTAAGTGACATATATCATTCCTTCTTTTTTTCATCTTTAAAACAGCCTTGTGATGTAGGATCAGAAGAGAAGGAGCAACTGCCCCAAGTCTTTCACTGACCTTCATAATTGTTGGTGGTGTTACCTCCACTGTAGACCAGTGTTCAATGCTACACCATTGTTAGTAGGGCTGCTGATACTGTATTAGCATAAGAGCCAAGTCTTTGCAAAGAGCTCTGTTGGGATCATGGAGCACATTTCTTGGAAATTGTCTCTTCTTATCCTAAGAGTTCAGAAGTGAAGGCAGACTGTTTCAAATAGAAACATAGAGGGTCCTTCACTGCGTGCAGAGTTCTGCAGTTTATATAACAGATGTCCATGCCAGAGGATCAAATACTGATTCAGTCAAGGGGTCACAGACTTAATGACATTATCTTGACACTTCATGTGCGAAGCTCTCCCATGCAGCATAATACTCAGCTCCTCTGTTCACACTTGGCCGTAACCCAGATTCAGCTGGAAGCCAAGTGTCACCACAGCCTAATTGAGGCTGTGACCCAATGCAAGATTATTTCAGGGATTGGGAAGTAGGGAGGACAGAATTGGCTCAAGCCAATCCATGCTTGACATAACACATTTTTGTTCTTAGCTTCTTCAGAATCTGATGGTGCAAAAAAGTGATGCATGTGAATTAAATGTGGTAGGAGCATTTGTGGCTAATTTCATTGTTCTGTACATCTTAGATCTTACCTCCCTTAAGAATCCTCAGTGAAAGAAGTCTGATCACTATCATGCTGCAAAAAGAGATGATGCGACCCGCCAAGTGCCCCTTTCTTCCAAAGTCGCTTTTTTTTTTTTTAAGTCATGTTCTTTTTGTCCTTCAACTGCAATTTGAAAATTTGGTACATTCTTCAAAAAAAGTACTGAAATAAATTTGTCTTCCTTTTGCAGTCTCTAAATTCTGTAGGTCCAAATATTATTTAGCATAGGGAAGACACTTACAAAGGACCTTTTCAGGGAAGAAAAAGGAGGTAGCTGCACCTCATTTAGCATTAATAGGGAATGCATCCACACTGCACCGTTAAAGCAATTTGATACCACTTTAACTGCTTTGGCTCCGTCCTATGGAATACTGAGATTTGTCATTTAATGAAGTACGTAGAACTCTCTTCAGAAAAGCTCTGATGCTATAGTTGTGGGGAGTATATTAAAGAATTTTAAGTATCTCACCAGACTACAAATCCCAAGATTCAATAGACTGAAGTCATGGCAGTTAAAATGGTATTAAACCTCTTTAACTGCTGTAATGCTTTAAAAAGCTAGATTTTTAAGAGATATAGATTCAAAATCTGGGCCTAGATGGCAAAATGTCAAAATGAGCAATTTTTGGTAGTGCTGACATGTCCTGTCCCAAATACATACACTGTATGAGTATATTCCTCTTTAGAATCCTTTTAATTATTTGAATAAGAATTACTCAATATTTCCCTCATCTACTGCTGCTGATGTTTGTTGCCCTCTCTGCCCACTACCTGCTTTTTCCTCCTCCTTGGGTTAGTTTCATGGGTGATCCAACCCAGTGAAGGATCATAGAGTGAGTAGAGTGATGTCATGAACTTTTGTAACCAATTGGATTTGGGTGTACAGAGACATCACTGAAGACAGGTGAGAACAAGTGACATTAAGGACAAGTAAAGACAGTTACTGAGGACCTAAATACCCTGAAGGTGCCAGACCCTGCCTGACCTTGGAAGCTAAGCAGGGTCAGCTCTAGTTAGCACTGGGATGGGAGACTGCCAATGAATATTAGGTGCTATGGGCTATATTTCAGAGGAAGGAACAGGCAAAAAACCTCCAAGTATTCCTTTCCTAAATAAATCCTGTCAAATTCATGGGATTGCCATTAAGTCAACAGGCAGTTGGAAGAGTCATACATACCAAGATAGTTACTACAAACTTTTTTTTAATGTGGCCCTCTCATAGTTGAAAATTGGTGGGGCAGAAGCATTGCAGAGTATATTCTTGGAGGGGAATGAATTGTATGTTAATAAGGAGCATGGCTTTATGTTCTTCTTGAACTAGGTTGCATATGAAATAAGTGCAATTTCTCCTATGGGAGAGCAATTTTTGCCTTGAAATGCATTGACCTTTTGTACATTAATGAAAAATGTTGCCTCCACATTCTTTCCCTCATTACAAAGAGGGGAAAAAAAGGAGAGAAGAGTGGGAATATGAAGGAAAATAGGGAGAAATCATCTTGGTGCTTTCTTAAAATACACATTCTGTTAGCAGATAGGGATGCAAAAACTTTGCTTATGCCTTCCCACACAACAGAACAGAAAATTTCAAACATTTTCTCCCTACAGAGTGAAATTATGAGAGTTCCTGAACACTTTTCTACGATAGTTTCACAAAACAATTGCAAAATAAAGGGACTTTTTTTTGCATAAAATACATTTTTGTGTAAAAATTTCTTTTGTGCAAAAAAAAAAAGAAAGAAAGAAAGAAAGGAAAGAAAGAAAAGAGAAAAGAAAAGATGACTAGAATCCTTTATCAGACTCTCCTGACAGAAATGTTATTCCCCCACGTTCTATTCACCAGCAGAATGGGTCTCCTCCTCCCCATGCAGCTGGCAAAGTAAGTTGTGGAGGGAGTTAAGATCACAGCAATAGTGTCATAATTGTGATTAAGCAGTTATGATGAATATGAAACATTTACAGATTAGTAAATATAAGTACAGTTAACTAAATAGCTGATACAGGATTCTGGGTGATGGCGTTTTTGCATAAACCTCCAAAATGAGACCTCACCTGAGATACTGTGTCTAGTTCTGGGCACCACAATTCAAGCGTGATATTGACAAGCTGGAACATGTCCAGAGGAGGGTAATCACAATGGTAAAAGGCCTGAAACCATACCCTATGAGGAGAGGCTTATGGAGCTGTGTATGTTTCACCTGGAGAAGAAAAAGTTAAGAGGTAACATGATAACCATGTTTGAATTTTTGAAAAGATGTCATATTGAAGATAGCTTGTTTCTCCTGCTCAAGAGACCAGGACATGAAGCAATGGCTTCAAACTATAGGAAAAGCTCACTGTTATATTTGTGTATGTGAATTCAGTTCCTGACAGAGTGAGTGAACTCCTGTAAAAAATATTAACAATATGTATCAAAAAACTGAAGAAGAGCCTGAAGAAAAGGAAGCATCCAGCGGAGTCGTTGAAGCTCCAGGCGAGGGAATCGGTGAAAGAGATGAGACAGTCCCCAGCTGGGCCCCTGATGTGAGAACCAAGACACGGCCTTCGATTCCTCCATCCACCTTGACCGGAGGCCAAACCTGGGCCTGACGAGAGAGACCAGAAACTGCTCAGTGCCAACGTCGCCGGGCTACAAGATGGGACACATCTATTGTCGAGACTAGCTTAATGGAACAACTTTTAGCCAGAGAAGAAGAAGTGGAAAAGCAACAAGAAGACATTTCTAAACTGAGAGCTCAGCTGCACGACTGGAGACTCCTAGCGCCTCAGATTGGACGAGCACCACCCCAGGTTCCAGCAGCGGCAGTTGCTCTGGCGGTCGCGGCACCTGCACCTCCTAGGATACCGGGACCACAAGTGGGGTCCCAGCCTTTTTGAGAGTTGAAGACTGCTTATGATGACGATGGAGCCACCCTGACATACTTTCTCAACATGGCCTCTAATTATATGATCGACTATGGGAACAGTTTCCCTGATGTTGCTGCCAGAGTCAGATACCTGAGCCAGCACCTCAAAGGAGAAGCAGCGGAGTGGGTCGCCAGCCTGTTCAACTCACGAGCTGAAGAAACAGCCAACCTGCAGCTGTTCATGCATCAACTTAGAGAAAGGTTCGAGGATCCTTTCTTTCAAGAACCAGCCAGATACCAACTGAGAAAACTGCACCAAGGAAAAGGAACTGTTGCCGAATACGCCCGAGAATTCAGAAAGTTGGCCACTAAGTTCCCAGAATGGAAAGATGACATCCTCAAGCAATTTTTCCAAGACAGATTAAACCCCACCGTCTTAGATCGCTGCCTGACCCAAGGGGATCCTGCCAGTCTCCTGGGATGGATGAAACTAGCTGGAGAAGTGGAAAGCATCATGGAGAGTGTCCAGCTTGCCCAGCAAAGACTAGTGCAAGAGAGTGGCCACCGAACTCCAGCACCCCAAAAAACCACTTTCCGGAGCAGCGAGGAAAAGAAAAAACGATTCAAAGAAGGCACCTGTTTCCAATGTGGGGGGGAAAGACCACATCACCAGCAAATGCCAAGGATCGAAGAAACCCACTGAAGAAAAGTCGGGCACCTCCACAACCCAACCTGTATCCCTCAAAGCTGACACCCCAAAGCCAACAACCAAACTGGCGGAACCGCTGCTGGAACTTGTGATGGTGAGGACAGCCTACTGACCACGTCTGACTCGGATAGCAATGATTGGGATCCCGACCAGTCTGTGAATGTAAGTACAACCAAAACTCGTCATGTATATGTTACAGTAACGTTACAAGGAAATGCTGAGAAATTACGAATGTACAGGCCTTAGTTTACTCAGGCTGTGCAACTAGTTTATTGAATTCCACTGAAGCAAAAGAACTTGCAGTAAAGTTTGAACCCCTGAAAAAGGCTGTCAAGCTATCTCAAATGGATGGCTCGCCCATGGCAGGAGGCCCTGTATGGGAAAGGACCAAACCTATCCCTGTTCAAGTAGGAAACTTTCAGGGGCAATTACGTTTCCTAGTGCCCACCGAAATTGGGTTTCACGTAGTTCTTGGGTACGAATGGCTAAAAAAATACAATCTCCAAATTGACTGGACCCAAGGCTTACTCAGGCATAACCATGATGTAAATCTAGTGCCCGTACCAAATCCCCCTGACTCGGCACTTACTTTGAGTCCTGAGGAACTGCAGAAAATCCTGTTAGAATACCGAGACCTGCAGAAAACTTTTGAAGACCACGAAGCAGACAAACTGCCCACACACAGAGACTTGGATTGCAAACTCAGATTGATAGATGGAGCTAAAATTCCCAAACTCAAGATATACCCAATGAACAAACAAGAACTAGAGGCTCTGAAAAGATTCCTGAACAAAAACTTACAACATGGACTTATTAAACCCTCATCTGCTCCCACAGCCACTCCAATATTTTTCCGCAATAAAAAGGATGGAGGAGAACCAAGGCTCATCGTGAACTATAATTTAATTAATCAGTCAGTATTGCCTAATGCATACCCAATTCCTTTAACTGGGGATATTCTAAATCAATTGATTAAAGGAAAATTCTTTGCCAAATTAGGCCTCAGGGAGGCTGTCCACAGAATACGCATGGACCCCGAAAGTGAGTGTTTGACTATTTTCTCAAACCCCCGCCCCCGGAAACTACCAATGGACTGTTCTCCCTTTTGGATTACAAGCTGGTCCCTTGAACAACACACCGAACTTGTACGTACTGTGTTGCAAAGACTCATAGACAATGAGCTTGTTGTTAAACTCTCAAGATGCGAATTTCATGCTCAAACTTTTAACTACTTAGGGTACCGTATTTGTCAGAATACCCTAAACATGGACCCCGCCAAAATTGACACCATTTTGAACTGGCCTACCCCAAAACTAGAAACTCCAGCAGTTCCTTGGCTTTGCAAACTTCTATCATAACTTCTTAGAGGGGTTTGCCACAATTGCTCTCTCTCTTACCGACCTCTTGAAGAAAACAACCAATAACACAACTAACCGATGCAACTGCATCCTCTGGACTGAAAAATGCATTCGAAACCCTCAAATGAAAATTTACTTCTGAACCGCTTCTCTTATTCCCTGATACTAGCAAAGAATTTATATTTCAAACCGATGCCTTTAACTTCGACATGGGAACTATTCTTCTTCAACACAACACAGACAGCCACCTAAAACCATGTGCCTTCATCTCCAAAAAATTCTCTGCCACACAATGCAACTGGCCAATTTGGGAAAAGGAAGCCATGGCCATCCATTTTGCACTCACCTCATAGCGACACCTCCTTGAAGGTTCTAAACTTCCCTTTCAAGTCTGGACTGACTACTGCAATCTCAAAACACTAAAAACCGCCAAAAAACTGACCCCTAAACAAGCACGCTGGGCTGAATTTTTCCAGCGATTTAGATTCAAAATTGTTTTCAAACCTGGAAAAAGTAACACTTTGGCAGATCCACTCTCAAGACTACCTTGCCACAAACCTCCCTCCTTTGCTGACACAAGGTGTTATAATCTTTCCTGAATCACTAAAGTGTCACAAACAGATTGAGTTTTGGTGTTCTTCAGAACTTGTGCATATGTGTGTGTGTGTGTGTTTAAAAAAATTGTTCTTGTTGTTATTAGATAAGGTGTATCAGTGTGCTGAGATACCTTTTCTCATCAAGGATGAGAAAAACCTGTGAATATTCTTTTCACCTCAATGCACTTTCCAGCTAACCAGGGGACTACACTAAATGACTGGTGTTCCAAGTGAGATTACTAAAATGCCACTGAAGTTCCAAACAGTGTAGTCAAATCGATTCCAGACTGATGCTTTATTTAGTTTTCCATCTCATCGGATTTGTAGCAATTATTGATCTTTCTGGGTCGCCAATAGTAGGCTGATAGCAAACTCTTATATAGAAAATACTTTTGGGTTTGTACATCCATTTATAAATATGGGCAGGATGCAAGACAAAGGCAACCTTCAGCTCCTCTTTAACTAGAAAGTGCTGTTGCTTTCCACCAATACTACAATTTCATTATCTTGTTGGTTTTGGCTTGGGTAGGGTAGGTATTGCCTATTCTGCAGCTATCTGGGTCAACCCTACTATTAGGCAAAGAGAGACAGCAGCTGCTGGGATGGGTACAGAACAATGGCACTGTCTTGTTTCTGCTACAACAGGGTAACAAGAATACCCTTCCTCTGGAAATTGAAAAATAGGAATTGCATCTCCAGAGAAACACTAATGGCTTCTAGGAAAAAAGCCAGATGAAAATGCAAACAAACAAACAAAATACAGCCATGTGATCCATGAACAGAAACAAAAACCAAGGTGTTATAATCTTGCTTGGATCACTAAAGTATCACCAACAGAGTGAGCTTTGGTGTTCTTTAGAACTTGTCCTTGTATTTAGATGGTACAAAATTGCATGGGGGTGATTAGAAGGAAAAAAGGGAGGGGAAAGTCCAGATAACTAGACAGATGTAATGGCTGTTATCCCAGGAGGCAGACTGATTTTGAGGGTGGGCATTTCAGATTCAATAAATTAATCTGCGAAGGGAGAAGCCTGCAGAATAAGAAGCTGTTTAATGCTGTGCAGTCCTCCCTCCTCTGCATTTGCAGGTTTGACCTTCATGAATTTGACTATTTGCGAAGCATGCATGTGCTTTCCCCTCTTCTCCTCCTCATATCCCCTTGTCTTTTGCCCAGGCATGCTTTGCCTTCCTTTTCCACACCCAGCCAAAAGGGAAGGGAGTTCAAGGGAGGAGCACAGTGTTCAGAGAAGGATGGTGTGCATATACCTTCTCTCCAACATTGCCTTTTGCCCAGGCACGCCTGCTTTCCTTCTCCATGCCAAAGCAAAAGGCAAGGGATTTGGTGGAAAGGCATGCAGACTCCCCCCATTTCACTTGTCTTTTCGCCAGGCATGGAGAAAGAATGCATGTGTGCCCGGGAAAATGGCAAGGGAATGGGAGGGGGAGTGCAGGGGTGAGTTATACGTGGTTTTTCCACTTTCACAAGGGTTCTGCACCCTGAACACTCATGAAAATGGAGGGGCCACTGTACAGAAAAATATTATATGACAAGACAACACCATGATAAGTTCACCTTATAAGTCATAAGTCAGAAATGACTTGGGGGCATACACCACAAAATATAGCATAGGAGGCTACTCCCTCCCCGTCACTCAGTCCACAAACTACCATTGCTCTATGATGCACATAATATTTTAGTTCTCCTCCATCTGGAGAAAGAGTAACAGGATTTTCCTTCTGCTTCCTGTAAAAAGACTTGATTGTCCAAGTTTTCCAGGTCCTGTTTGTAGAGATCTTATCACCAAGTAAAGGATGTCCATTAAAATTAAAAAGATGAAGAAGCATGGTATTATCAGATACCCTCCAACATTTCACAGAAGAAAACCAGGGTACATATAGCTAAGCAACATCAGAGTGTGGACGAGATGGCAAAGGGTATTAGTGACAAAGAGCACACAAGCTGTGAGGTGCTGCAGCAGTGTGCTTTTGCCTGAGCCTACTGGTACAGGCAAGATTTGGTCTCCCTCTCTCCTTTTTCTTCCCACTGAATTAATTGAGTACAAACTATCTTTGGTCTTTGAACTCAGTTTGCTGCTGAGGGGGCAGCAGTTTGCTGCTGGGGGGGGGGAAGTGGGAGGAGGAGAAAGTCAGACATTTTAAATGCAGCTGAAGAATTGGGACAATGAAGGATTAATGTTGGCTGTCCCTGCCAAATTGGGACATTTGGAGGGTATGTTATTGGCAATCAAAGTCTGTAGCAATCATGGACAAAATGATGTGGATGGAAATCAAAGCAGATGATAATGAAGGTGAATGCAGTTGTTTTGTGCTGTCAAGTTGGCTTCAACTTGTGGTGAGCTATGAAGGGGATATCTCCAAGAGACCCTATAAATAACAGCCCTGCTAAGATCCTGCAAACTCAGTGCTGTGGCTTCTTTGACTGGGTCTATCTACCTGTAATCCTCTTTTCAGCTTTATCGACTTTAGTGAATGCAGACAGAGGTACAGTGCTAAGGGACAAAGCAAAAGCTTATGGCCATAGTCAATATTAAAGGAAAACAAAGGGAATTCTCCTTTTAAATAGAAGGAAGGATTCTCTTTGAATAAGAAGGAATTACCTGAAGCCATTTGTGGATTTTTGGTTGTCGTTAAAGCAGTCCCCTGTGAAGTCTACAACAAAAAGCTGAACAAGTTAGAGGAACATGCTCAGTTTGTATAATCATGGCTGCTTCGTTTTGATACCCATGACATTTGCTATTGTGCAGAAGTTTAAAGACCTTGGACTGTATAAGAAGCAACAGGGTTGACATTTCTCATTTGTGTGTGCAGATTAATTCACAAGCATGAACATAAATATTACACTTTATTAAGCACCAGTTACATTACAACATGGTGCACACTTTTAACGAAATGTAAGCGCCATTAAAATCAAAAGGTCTTATTTAGATTTTCTAGCCATAATATGTGTGTGTGTACATGCCTTCAAGTCGTCTGTCGGCTTATGGTGACCCCATGAATTTCATGCAGGTTTTCTTAGGCAAGGAATAGTCACAAGTGGTTTTGCCTCTTCCTGTGAAATCTAGTCTTACAAGCACTGGATATTACCTAGTAGTGTCCCATCCAAGTACTAACGGGGGCTGAGCCTGCTTAGCTTCCAAGGTCAGATGGGATCTGGTGCCTTTGAGATATTTAGACCTTGTTAAATCTGCAACTGTGTCAAATTAGGTTCTTGGTACAAGCCAAAAGGATATTTTACACACACACACCAGCCTCATCCCCCTACATAAACACATTTTGCAAATCTTAAACAGGACATGGTACTTGCCAGGTATTTGTCATTCTAGGAATAAGGCATTCAGTCCTAGGCAGTAAAATAGCTAGGGCTGCCAGAATGAAAACTTGAAATGCATTAGTAATTGTGTAGAAGAGGAGATTTCAGCAGGTTTTGCTTTCTGGAACAGGATACAAGGTGCACACAACCCCTTGTTGTAAGAGCTAATTTCTGGGTACAATTCAAAGTGCTGGTGATGACCTTTAAAGCCCTCTAAGGCTGAGGTCCAGGGTGTATGTAAGAATGTGCCCCCTCCATCACTCATATTTTGAGATCCTCTGCAGAAGGCCTTCTCTTTGTCCCACTGCCTTCACAGGTACATCCGGTGGGAACATGGGAAAAGGCCTTCTCAGTGACGGCTCCCAGGTTGTAAAACTCCCTTCTGACAGAGGTTAGACTGGCACCCTCCCTGCTCTCTGTCTGCAGCCAGATGAACACATTTTTTAAAAAAATATTTTGCCAGGCCTTCAAAGATCACCTGCTCAAGGGGACTAGGCCTTGCAGGATTGTGCTGTACTGTCCATCTGTGTTTGGTTTATTTGTTGTTTTTAATAGCTATGTTAATTGATTTTAATTTTATGGACAGTTTGATAATATTTTTAACTTCTGTTATTTGGTACATAAATTAACAGGCAACTTAAAGGCATACATAACACACATATTTAGATGTGTCGTATTTAGATAACTGTTGTAAGCCACACTGATTCCCAGACTGAGAAGAAGGCAGAATATATATAAATATAATATTAATTAACTGACTGTTTGACAAGTAACACCTGCTGAAATTCTCTTGTCTATGTAGCCATTAAAGGAGAAAGAGCCATCTTCTGTTTTCACTCTAGTAACCCTAGCAACATCGATTCCAGAGCTCAGCAAATTTCTTTTTTGGGTTATAAACTCCAAAATCCCACAGCTAGCATGGACACTGTCTGTCTGGGGAATCAGGGAATTGTCCTAAAAAAATGACTTTGCTGAATGCTGCCTAATGCTCAAAGGGCAACATGAGACAGGGTAAGCAAAGATGCAACACTTTATTAGAAGCTCACATAAGTCCCATACTTTACTGCTGTGGGCGACCTGCATGCCCACGGTCATCCACATCACTCTAGTTGCGAGCTAGACTGGAGAAAAGAAACCCGGAGGGACCCTAGTTTGCATATCTCTTTCCTTGAATTTCCCTAACATCAAAGCTGACTTCTTATGCACCATGATATTACCATTTCAAAGTTTCATTATCTTCTCTTGCTCTAAAGAACTCTATTATATCATTAACACTCCATCTCTGGAGAAGAAAACCCTTGTGAGGGCTTGCTTGCCCACATATTTTTTTTCCTGTAGTGAAGGAATCTTAGCAAAAAAAAAAAAAAATAGTGCTAGGACGTGCTTTGATACAATGCACTCTTCTTATATTCTTTCTTGTGTGGAGTATATCCACACAGCACAGTTATAGCAGTCTGATGCCACTTTAACTACCCTGGCTCCAGTTTATATAATCTTAGGATCTGTAGTTTAATCAGGTGAGGTTTCTTGCTACAGCTCAGAGGAGTGGATTAGTACTCTCTAGAAGGAAGGAAGGAAGGAAGGAAGGAAGGAAGGAAGGAAGGAAGGAAGGAAAAAGAGGGAATTACCTCACTAAATTACAAATCCCAACATCTCCTGGGATGAGACTATAGTTAAAATGGTATCAAACTGCTATGATTGCACGGTATGGATACAGCCATGATCTAAGGGCTGAAGCAACTTTTCTATCAGGAAAGGTTAGACAATTCAGGGCTTTTTAGTTTAGAGGAAATAAAAGTGGAGGGGGCATGGCTGAGATGTATAGAATTGTGCATGGATGCAGAAAGATTTGTCTCCTTCTCTCACAATACCAGCACCCAAGGTGATCTAATAAAGTTGAATGGTAGGCGATGCAGGTCAGATAAAAAAGGTACTTTTACATTCAGTGGAAAGTTAAAATCAGAGTTTGGAAAACATTACATTCTGGACTACACGTTCCATAATCACCCAGGTATCATGGCCGTTGCCCATGCTGTGAGGGATTCAGGGAGTTGCAGTCTTTCAAAAAAGTAATTTTACTGTTGGTTTGATTAATTTTAATTACCACATAATATAGTAATGGCTCCCACCTTGAGCAACTTTGAAAGGGAATTTGATAAAGGCATGGTTGCAAATATGGCCGGGGGGGGGGCGGATAGTGGCAAATATACAGTAGCCCCTCCACCTTCATTGGGGTTCAGGGTGCAGAACCCTCATGAAAGTAGAAGAACCACAAATAACACTTCCTCCCTATGTTCTCTTTTCCATTTCTGTCTGCAGCTCTCCCTTCCTATTTCTTTTTCCCTGGTATGTGTGCCTTCCTTCTCTATACCTGGGCAAAAGGCAAGGAGCAGGAGAGAGGCATGTGTGCCTTTTCCCAATTCCCTTGCCTTTTGCCCCAGCGCATGTTCTCCACACTTGGGCAAAAGGCAAGGGAATGGGAGGAGGAAGGCATGCATGCGTCTTCCTTCTTTGCACGCAGTGCTTCCCCTATCCTTTTCTTTGCCTTTTGCCTGGATATAGAGAAGGAAGGCATGGATACCCACCAAAGGGCAAGAGAAAAGGAGGAGGAGAAGTGAGGGAGGCCCACACTTACCTTGCAAATAATCAAATTCATGAAAGTCAAACCCAGATATGTGGAGAGAGGTCTATAGTTTAGAGTTTTATTTTGTTTTTTTAAGGTAGGATAGGCACTCGGTGGGGGGAGCACAATGTTTCACTTGTCTTTTGTCTTTTCCAAAAAAGCAAGGTCTGCATTTAAAATGTTTGCTCTCTTGTCCTTTGTTTTTGTTTTATGTACAAATGCAAGTTTATCCTTTGCACTGGAAATTCTATATAAGGAAAACAAAGAAGAAGAGAAAAAAAGATTCCCAGCCCAGGAGAACTCAGCAAGTAGCCTTCAGAATATTAATTACTATTCTGTGGTATCTGGTATTCATGATTTATTCAAGGATTCAGTAGGAATGCCTGGTGTAGCTAAAAGAACCCAGGCTGACTTGATGTGCATAAAATGACCTAGCGATCCAGAAGGATATATAAATAACCACATTTGACTGGTAGTAGAGATGAGCATGAGAAAGAACATTTCTGTAGAAAGGAGGGGGAAACCGTCCTTCAAGAGACAAGGTCATTTACAGGACAAGGCAACAGTTTATACATGCTGCTTTTTTCCCCCATGTTGTTGCTCCTCCTCCCACCTTCTTCTTGTTCTGTCTTTGTTGTTATCTTATCAGGTAACAACAAAATGGTCCTGTTCCAAAGTTACCTGATCCAGTGTAATTTAGATTGTGGTAATAAGCATCCTTCGACTTAAACACCTTAAAGGCACGAGATCCCATCTGATCTTGGAAACAAAGCAGGGTCACCTATGGTTAGAACTTGGATAGGAGGCTGCAAATGAATACCAGGTGCTGCAAACTGTATTTCAGAGGAAGAAACTGATAAAACCACTTCTGAATATTCCTTGCTTAAGAAAACCCTATGAAATTCATGGGGTCACCGTAAGATAACAGGTGGCTTAGGTCATTTCTGCACTGCACTAGTATAGTGCTATTATTCTACTTTTTACATCCTATGGAATTCTGGGGTTTGCAGTTTAGGGAGGGGCATTTAGAATTCTCAGCCAGAGAGCTCTTTGGCATCAATAAACGATAAACCCCAGAATTCCACAGGATATTGAAAGTGAAATAATAGCACTATAATAGTGTAGTGCGGAAATGGCCAAAGAAGGGCATACACATATTAAGCACCCTTCAGAAAGACAGGCCACTTTGAGCTCAATGGGACTTACTTTCAAGTAAACATGACAGGGATAGGGGGAGTATTTTATATCCTATTCCAGCTGGCATACTTCAGAATCCTCTGAGTTTGGATCTTGGCCCTTGGTAGCCATGTTGAAAAAGGAGAACGTGTCCAAATGGTCAAAGTTGGTAAGGATTATGTTGCCAAAACTATCACAGAACTGAGATGAGTCTTCACAAATTTAGAAAGCCACTTTGTCTTGTTTATTTCTTTATCTTGTTTATTTCTTTCTCACTCTATGTTAGGTTTAAGTTTGTGGTCCTTTCCACACTATACTGTTATAGTGCTATTATTGTGCTTTCAACATCCTGTGGAATCCTGGGGTTTGCAGTTTAGGGAGGGACATTTAGAATTCTCAGCCAGAGAGCTCTTTGGCCTCAGTAAACTCCAAACCTCAGAATTCCACAGGAGGTTGGAAGTGGAATAATAGCACTATACCAGTGTAGTGCGAAAAGGCCCCGTGTGTCTGAATCTTCTGGAAAAAGGAGTCACTGTTTTCAGCCAGAGTTAACTATGCCATGCAGAGAAAAGCCGTAATTGCCATTTGAGTGATGCCATAAGACCTGTAAAGTGTTAGCCCCAGAATGGAGGAGAAAGCATCATTCAGTGCTGCCATGCTTTGGGAAGCAAACTAATTT
The DNA here is from genome assembly GCA_948474755.1 of Ctenosaura bakeri. NCBI lineage: Eukaryota > Metazoa > Chordata > Lepidosauria > Squamata > Iguanidae > Ctenosaura > Ctenosaura bakeri. Next base: position 120,371 of record CAOLHI010003941.1, on the reverse strand, counting down.
GGATTGGCACAGTTATCACCTTCTAATGTGCTCTCAATGAAGCAAAAGGACTCGCCCTGCTACTGTCTTTCTTGAGAGATGATAGCCCTTTTACAGACACTCACGTATCTACAGGAAACAAGGGTGGTTTGCAGGAGATGCTCACAGTTCCAGAGCTATTTCATCTTGCAGAGAGCCTTTTCTCACGTATGACATATGCTCTCAACAGCTGCAGCAATCTAGCAAATTGGAAAGAGGAATCAGAAAATCACTACCACAACTCTTAAAAACTGAGGAGCTGAACTCATTATCTTTTAACGGAGTGCAGGGTAAAATCTAGATTTAGGTAGTGGGGAGGTTTGTCTGCCAAACATATGGACATATCTTGGAATAGTGGTATATTCAAATACCTGAAAATTGCTTGTGATTGCCTCAGAGGCTGTTTCTTACCCCACCTAAAGTGACAGAGAGCATGCCAGAGATCATCCAAGGGCAGTAATGTAAAGCTCTCTCTTTTAAATACCATGGGCCCTCCATGTCTGCAGATTCTGTGTCCATGGATGCAACCAACCACAGTTTGAAAATATTCCAGGAAAATAAAATAAATCATCATCCTCATCCAAAAAGCAAACTTTGATTTTGACATTTTATGTAATGGAGACAATTTTACTACACCATTACTTGAGCATCCACAAATTTTGGTATCTATGGAGTGTCCTGGAACCAAAACCTAGTGAATACTTAAGGCCCACTGTGTTGCCCTTTCTGTGGTTTTTCTTCAGTTTCCTTTTGTCCTCCAAGAAGTAGTGCCATGATCACACTTTGCAGCATAGCAACTGTTAGAAAACATTGTAGCAGCAGCCCTTTAGTGCTTCCAGTCTCCATTTCTTACGATGTACCACAACAGTAAGAAACTTTCATTTCTTCTTATACTTTGTGTTTCCGTTCCCATCAGCCACATTCTGTATGATCAGCTGGAGATTTAAGGGATCTGATGTACAAGCCGTCTAATGGGCCAAAGAATTTTCATCCATTGAGTGCAAGATTAAGCACCCAGTTATGATGCCAGTACTGGTCACCCTCAGATAGCTGGAGGGATACTGTCACGTCTCAGAGGGCTCTGAATTTTGGAAGATATTGTGCAAAATTTCAGTGGTGGTTCCCAGACTCTAAGTTCTGCTCAGAGCATTGCTGCTCCGCCCAGGTAAACTTGCAAGGACAAAGCAATGTAGCAAAGGACACAGTCGTGTAGGGACGGGGGGGTGGGGAGATGGTTTGCCCGGGGCAGCAATGTTTTTGGGGCGTTCCAGCCCATAGCCACGCCCCCACATGCCTTGGCCATGCCCCATGCCCCTCAGCCATGGCCCCACACACAGTGGCCACGCCCCTTGCCCTGTAACCCACCCTCCTGCCCCCCTTCCCACCCTCCAAGCTCCGCCACTGAAAGGACACCTTCTTAATTCAGAGCATACAGTACTTTGTAATTTAGAACCAGTTCTGTGAGCAGCTCTTCCCTAGAAGTTTCAATTTCATTCATTTCTTGGCATTGATTTTTCCTGATCTAGGTATTCTAAAACTAATCACCCCAGTTATGATAGTGGTGTCTTTGCTGCTCAGTTTCTACTAGGATGGGCCAACCGAATCTTAAAATCCTCAGCAAGGATTTCAGATTCGCAAATCTGAATCCCTGTGCAAAAACAGGCAAACCAAATCTTTCAAATCCACCAACCAAAAAATAGGTTTTTTACAAAGAAGTTCTCATTAAAAAAAGTTTTACAAAGTTTAAAAAATGTTTAAAAAGTTGCTTTTCAAACCCTTTTTTAAAAAAGGATTCGAACGATTCGAGATTCGTGGCTTCCCAGACACTTCCAGGGATTTGGATCCAGATTCAGAAAATTCTGGATTCATGCCATCCCTAGTTTCTACAGTCCATAGAATCAGGTGGTAGTAAAGCTTAGAGAATGAAAAAAGCATATCACTATGTTTCCTGAGATACATTAATTTTCAGATTGCAGTATTTTCAGTGTCATTATTTTTTTTAAAAAGTAATGCCGTGACCATTAATGTAGTTTATTTTTTTAGTATACAAGTAACAATTAATTATTCCTCCAAAAACTTTATAAGGGATCATTTTGGAGGAGTTGGGGCAACTTGGATGTATGAATACATGACTGTTTCAGAATCTGCCCATACATCTGACAGACAAACCTCTCCCCTGCCTAGGGCTAGGTATTTTAAACTGTAATTTAAAAAGTAATTCATAAAGAACACAAAGTAATGTGATAACAACACACAATGTAGCAGGTTATTCTTTTAATAACAGGCAGTAAGCAATGTTTACTGAGGTACTTCTGAAAGTACTGAGCAACCAGTAACAACTTGTTTTTAAAAAGTAATCTTCCAAGCTCTGGAAAGCTGTTCCTGAATTATACCATATCAAGCTTCAGACTACATGTTTGGATGTACCATCATGAAAAGTTTGCACATTAAAGAGGAGGTATCAGCCTGGCCTTCACTGTGACAGAATCTGAAGGTTGGAAGTGATCCCAATGGTTGCTGAGTCCCACCCTTGCTTCATTATGCTTAGTGACAAATTTTTTGTAGGGGAACATTCCAAATGTTCACCTGCAGCTTGGAATTATACAGCTCAGGGAGGAAAACATTTGTATCAGAGAGTATGAAAGCAGAGATAGAAAAAACATCTGTTCTTTCCTACTTGCATAATTCACTGTTTTCAACTTGGCAGTTCTTACACATTTTTAACAGTACAGCGTTATGCTTTGCATCCTGGGAATAAATTTGCAACAGTCTATTTTTTAATCTCCTGCATTTTTTTTTAACACAGCGAGGGGACTTTCATATGCTGATGTAAAGACAACAACACACGTGTGTGTGCATCACTTTATGGTGGGGCTATACTGTTGTGTGCCTTCAAGTTGTTTCTGATATATGGCAACCCTAAAGTGATATTATCACAGAGTTTTCTTGGCAAGATTTGTTCAGAGGGAGTTTGCCTTTGCCTTTTTCTGAGGCTGAAAGAGTATGACTTGCCCAAGGTCGCCCAGTGGGTTTCCATGGCCAAGCGGACATTTCAATTCTGGTCTCCAGAGTCATAGTTGGATGCTAAAAAACACGACACCATGCTGGCTCTGCTTGTGGTATTGTTACCCTGTTTTCTCAGGACTCCGTTAAGAGGATTCCCCAAAGCTGTCAAAATTGTCTCTTGTGGGGAAAAATTAGCTCTGCACTGGTTTAGCTATGCAAAGAGGACAGGGTATTCAGGATCTTTAACCCAATTTTAACTGAGTCAGGCCAGACAAAATTCACACAAAGGGATTCATGAATAGCTTTTTATTGACTTACAATAGTTTGTAATTAAACTAATATACCCCCACACTCACTCAAGAGCTAATAGATTATAGAAAGTTAAAATTCATACAATCACTCACTCATCTTCACACACACTGCAAGCATACAAAACTATAGAAAGTTAGAAAGAGATGAAAATTAAGAAAGAGAGAAAAGGAGACATAAAAGATTTGATACCAATCCAGAAGTCTTCAGCTGGAAGAAACAGTCTCAGCCACACCTTGAGGGGCTGCGGGGAGCTTAGAAATGTCATTGTTTTTCAGATTTGAGAGAGACTCTCAAAACTACCAACTCCTTCAAAAGAATCTCTTCAACTCCAATTCCAAAAAGAATCAGAAAATACCTGGTTATATGTCCCATGCTCTGGGAAAAACCAGATGTTCCATCTTTTTTTAAGATGGAGTATTTCCTTTTTAGTTCAAAGAAAATACAACCAAAACATCCTTGTTGTTTCCTGTGAGATCAGTATCTCTCCGGAGATTCCTACATGCCTTAGGTGTCGAATTCCAGCTTGATTTGCATTGTTTATTTTCTCTCAAAGAGGAATGGTATTCCTCATGGCTGCTGACCATCCTTTCAAGTGTCCGTTGAGCCAATTTGCCAGATACCCCAGAATGTATGACAGAAAACAGAAATCTCCTGTCTACGTGTCCTTCCAGTATCTCTATGGCTCACTGTTTTTGATATAAAATAATTAGGTTCCTCAGGACATGGTCGTTGGGTATGCTGGGGGTATAACAGTGTGAGTTGGATTGACTTACGTCAACCCTAAGATGAATCACAGGGTTTTCTGGGGCTGAGAGTGTGACATGCCGAAAGTCACCCAGTAGGTTTCCATGGCTGAGCAAGTGATTGAACCCTGGCCTCCAGCATGGTAGTGCAATATTCAACCTACTACACCACACTGGCTTTCATATTGGCATAATTATGGCATAATTCAGTGGTTCTTAACCTGGAGATCATGGGGATCTGAGGGGCTATCACAGGGTGCATGAACCTTGCTGCCTGTCAACCAACAGAAGCATCGGGGACGTGGCAGCAGGGGGGTTGCAGATGCTAAAACTGCTCCCTCATTTGCAAACAAAGGAGCAATTTGGGTGTGCACACATACTCCCACTACCGCACCCCTAATGAAAGGGACACAGAAACAGTTATGTGTGCATGCCCAGACTCTGACTCTGGAGACCAGAGCTTTCTTCACTATCCAGCTTTGGCACTCATGTAAGGAAATCAGAAATGCTATGCCTGTTTCTGGGGAACCACCAGAGTCCCAGGAACCTGCTGGGGCAGGGGAAAGGTGTGGGGATCTACAGATCATAGGGGATTCAGAAATCTCAGGCATTCTAATCATTGTATCCCAAAAACTTTATTAAAGATCTTTCTTCAAATAAAATGGAAATATTGTATAAAACTCCCAACTTGGACATCCCCCCAAGAAGCTTATAAGATTACAGTGACAAAACAAGGGAAGTTTTGACTTATCAAGATATATTAAAATGAGAAAGAGACAATCCAAAAACGTAGTCGATAGAAGAGTTAAAAGTTGAAGGACATGAATTAAACTGGTTCCCCTGGCAACAGTTGAAAGGAAGGTACGAAATGGACCAAAAATTATATGGATTTGAAAGGCAGGAAAATGAACTAGATTGATTGTTGAAAGAGCATCAAAAGAAGAGAATTTCAAAACTTTACAAATTATTATTAAAAAAGGATTTCAAATCTGATTCAATAAAAGAGTCAATAATTAAGTGGGCTCAAAATATAGGTCATCCCATTGAGTTAGATGTCTGGGAAAAAGTATGGAAAACAGACATAAAATTTACTCCAAATTTAAATTTAAGAGAAAACTACTATAAAATGTTGCATAGGTGATATATGATTCCAGAAAGACTTCAAAAAATAACCAAAAATAGAGACATGAAGTGTTGGAAATGTGGGGAAAAGGTGGGGACTTTTTTTCATATGTGGTGGACCTGCCCAAAGGCTAAGAAATTTTGGAAGGCAATTCATGATGAAATTCAAAAAAATTGTAAAGTTAATTTTGAAATGGTACCAGAATTTTACCTATTGAATATATTAGGTCAGAACCGGGAGATTAGAAAACAACAGAAGATATTATTGTATTTGATTACAGCAGCACGGTTGACCTATGCACAACACTGGAAAGATAAAACAGATATTCAATTAGATGAATGGAAATTAAAAATGTTAGACATGGTAGAGACTGAAAAACTTTCATATTCCCTTAAGAATAAAATGGTTCAGAATTTTGAAAGAGAATGGAAAAGAGCAATACTTTGGTTAAATATGTAAATGTTTGCGGATTAAGTATGGTGGGGTATGTGACAAAGATTATGTATAAGGGAGAAGACGGATTCAACAGGATAATTTTTGATATATAGAAGCAGGGGACGATGGAAAGATGATAATAATGATATATATATATTTGTGTTTTTATATGCTTTTGTGTTTTTTGAAAATTAATAAAAATTCCTGGGGGAAAAAGAGATCTCAGGCATTCACATGGCAGAGCATATGCAGTTGTTTTTGCCCAAGCCATAGTACCTGCAACCATGTGCAGAATATATTTCACACTTCATGAAAGTCGATAGGAAAGTTACCTTCAGGACATATCATTGCTCCATTCCAATAAAATCTGTTAAAAGTACTTTTGGCTGGCTTATTTAAACAGCAATTTAGGAAATATTTGGAGCTGGTTTCAAGTAGTTCAATATCCAAGGAGATCATCAACCATTAAAACAAGTGTGTGATGGGGTCTTTTGAGTTCTTCTGGTTATGCTTTGTAACCAAGATTTGAATTTCAAAGACCCTTAACAGCACTGGCATTTTCCTCTACCGCTTATTGCAAAATATCTCAAAATGAAAAAGCTTATGCTTTTCATCACTGACGCTGCTGACAGGAGTGCCATCTTTATAGACATAACACCTTTCAGGCCTTCAGAAGCACCCTGCTGCCACCCACATCAAACTGCATATGAAACCCAGTTAAGACCTGTCAGCATAAGTGATCAGCTGGAGTTTCAAAGTGCTAAGCAAATGGCAGACAGGAAATAAAATGAAGAGTGGGGATTTTAATTTAAAAAAAAGAAGAAGAAAGGGAGAAAGATTAAATGCATAAAGACAAAAGAGTGCTGTAGCACCCACATTTGCCAAATGTTTCCAAACAGCTTATTAGCTTTTTAGCAATTTGTAGTAAAAACAAGTTCCGTCTCCTCTCTCCTCACTCTTCTCCGTATATACAAACCCAGCCAACTAAATATCTTGGAGGTGCCAGATCCCATCTGTTCTTGGAAGCTAAGCAGGGCTAACTCTGGTTAGTCCTAGGATGGGAGACTGCCTTTGAATACCAGATGCCTGTATTTCAGAGGGCGGAACTGGCAAAACCATATCTAAGTATTCCTTCCCTAAGGAAACCCTATGACATTCATGCAGTCACCATTAACTTGAAGGCACATATACAAACTGAGAGCTTAGAAGAATTACTTTTTTGGACTGCGGCTGCCAGAGTTCCACAGGCAACATAGCGGCTATAGGCTTGAAAAATTTTTTTGTTTCAAAGCTCCATTCAGGCTACCTATCCACTTCATGCATCTGCCCAAGTAGGCTCTGGCCTACAAAAGCACAGTTAACATGGTATGTTTCAGACTTAGCAGCCTGTTTCATTGTATGATTTACATGTCCAGCTGAATTCAATAGAATTTACCCCAAAAGAAGGAAGTATAAATTGCAGACTTAATAGCTTTGCCTTTAAACAGCTACGTGAAGTCAGAATAATTCCCCTTTTATAGATGGTAGTACTGAAGTGGAGAGCTAAAGCACAAGGAGTCCAAAACTACATTACTTGACTATGGATGATTGTTGAACATTGTGTTGAGTGGCAAACTTGGAGTCAAGCTAGGCAATAACATTTAGCACATATTTAGAAGAGGCATTCCCTCAAATGCTGAATGATGTCTGTTTGTCACAGCATATACTTTTCTGCACCCATACCTCTTGATTTATAGTGCTTGTTTTGTAATTGATCATTGGAAGGTAAATCTGGTCTTGTTAGTCTGATTGTTGAGGCATGTATCTCTGAGGGAATCTGGTTGTAGGACCAAAAAAAAAAAGTTAGTAGCAGCCAGGTTGAATACCTGGCATCTCCTGTTAAGAGGATCAGATAGGAGAGTCACTCAGAGTTTCAGCGGTGGTAGGCTAGTTGGACAAATGACCTTGGATAAGGGCAGACCTGGATCTCTTATTAAGTCAAATGCAGCCACAGAAGCTACCGTCATTTTCAGTGTCAGCTCCCAGGCTGTGGACCTCATGTGAGGTCAGTCTGAGCCCCTTACTGTTGTCCTTCCACTAGTACACTTTTTTTTTCAATTCAGGGAAGGTTTTGGCAGATGATTGACTGCCAAGGAAGGGCAAGTAGGTACCGTAGATAGACAGTGCAGTTTTTCACTGATCTGATTTTCATGTATGTTTAATTCATTATGTTTCAGTATGATTTGCTTAATTGTTTCTGCAGCAGAGAGAAGGATGGGATGCGATGATGCTTCTGCATGACATCATGGCGGTCCCATCCTTCTCCCATCCCCAGGCAGCATGATTGCAGATTAAAGCCACGATTGCCCCACCACCTCGCACTTACCTGTCCTGCGGAAACTGCAGAAGTGTCATGGTTGCGCTTCCTACCCCTAGTGCAGCCTGGGAAAATACCCAGCTGCACTGTGGAAGGAAGAGGCATGGCCATCATGCTCCCTTGCACAAGGAGCCAGCTGGTGCGGAGGGGAGTGCTGCCATCACGCTCCCCTCCTGGCAGAACCACTGCTGGGATCCCTACTAGATGATTTTGTGAAAAGGTAGCATGTGGAAAGGGCCTGTGTAAGCATACAACTTTAGTTTTATTTACATCTTTTTTAAAAAACCAAAATCTTACTGCCTTGACATTGAGTAGAAAGGCAGAGTATGCATTAGTGATGCAAACCAGAAAAATAAATGAGCTTGATGAGCCCCCAACCCCACATCCCATTCTGTCTGCCTTCAAAACAGGAAGGTTTGCCAGCCAGTGAAACCTAGGCACTTTCCGCACCAGGAAGTTGAAACAGGCCAAGGCATCCTGTCACAGAGGTCATCCACACCTTGGATCGGAGTAGGTTCAGGCTGTTTACCTTAGTTCTACACCTTAGTCCGATCCAAGACGCCCCCAAGTGGTCCTCCAGCGTGCTAAGTGAAGACCGGAAAAATCCGGACTTTCAATCTTCTGGAGCGCCCCATTGCGTTCCTCCTCACTTGTGCAGATGCGCAGGCTCACACCAATGCGAGCCTGCGATCAGCAGAGGGTGGACTGTGGGCATGGCCAGCATCAGTGGTTGGTCCGAAGAACAGGAAGCTGCTATTTTCAGCTGGAGCAGTGCGGATCTACAGACCTCGCACTGCTCCAACTTGACCTGGACCAAACGGAGGAGCCCTGCAGAAGGGTTTAAGGGAGAGTCCACGTTGCTTCGAGCTAAGAAGAAGCAGTGAGTAACAGCACAGAGCCATTCACTCGCCTCGTGCGGAAAGGGCCCTAGTCTTCATGGTTTTCAAGAAAGCTGGTGAGCCACAAGACACATACCTTCCAACTGCTGCAGTATGGTCAAGGCAATCCCAGTTAATCATCTGTTGTCCCACTTTTTCAGCTGTTTTAAAATGTCCTAGTTTCTCTTTCCTCCTCCTTCCTTCCCTGTTTGTCGTCTGCTTACTTTTGTTTCTGCAAACTGAGTTCATACTTCAAAATTAGTTTGCACTCAATTAACTCAGCAGGTGAAAAAGGAGAAGAAAGGAGAGAGTGAAATCTTGTCCTTCTCAGTAAGCTCAGGCAAAATCAAACTGATGCAGTCTCACCTACTTTGTATATTCTTCCTCTTTAATAACTGTGGTCATCTTGACCACACTCTGATGTTGCTTGGCCACATGCATACCAGTTTTCATCTGTGAAGTGTTGGAGGATATTTTGCCTTAGCAATAGGAAGGTTTGCCAGCCATTGAAGCCTGGTTTTCTTGGTTTTCATGAAAGATGGTGAGCTGCAGGTCACACTGTCAAGAGTGTCATCTTGAGGATGGAAAATGGAAGCTTTCAGTGCTCCAGAATGTTGAATGTTGCATGAATGCTTGTTTAAATAGTAACATACCACCGTATCTCTACCAATCTTGGGATGTCATACAGTAAAATAAATTTAAATAATTTAAAACATTTTTAAAATTAAGAGTAATTTAGACAGACTAAACAAATATAAAACCATTGGACAAGTTCAAATAAGTCAGTTTAAATCAATTAAAGCAGTTTTAAAATAATTTAAAATGATGCACTGATATTGGTGAAATGAGGTCTCATTGACCTTAGTAAAGAGCCATGTTTTCACACAGTGACATCAGTGTTGGCACAATTTAAGCTTTTCAGGGAAAGATATTCCACAACTGAGGTGCTGCATCAGAGAAGACCCACATGGGGTTGGGAGGAGCTAAAAACAGCCCTCCAACCCTCTGCAGATATCTATCCCTGCCTTAACAACAAGCTTGCAAGGAACTCATTGTTATAAGCTCCACTTGGCAGGTATGGCAGCCAAACTTAAGATAAAGTTGCTTGTCTAAAGATCCCTGTTGAACAAATGGCACCACAGAGGTAAGATTTCCTGTGGATTTCCTGTTTCCCAGCAAAGTTACAAAGCCATCTGAATTTAGCCGTGTTTGATATAAATGGTATTAAAGACAAAGTGGATCTCCATGTTCTTTTCCTAAGGACTGGCTCTACCATTAGGCAGAGTGAGGCGCCCTCCTCAAGCAGCTTATCCTAGGGGATGAAGAGTAGCGGGAAGATGTTTGAACTATATCTGTGTCAGACAGCCGTGACACCCCCGCTCCCCTTGCTAGCTAGCCTGACTTTTCAACTTCTGTATGTGGAATGGAAAAGGATGCTATTTTTTCCTTTGCCTTAGGTAGCAAAACATTTCAGGTCAGCTCTGTGTTTTCTAGTGAATGCATACATGTTGAAGGATTATTTATTTATTTATTTATTTATTTATTTATTTATTTGCTTGCTTGCTTGCTTGCTTGCTTGCTTGCTTGCTTCCTGAACTCTGTCTTGAAATTAATCTAAAGGCCTAGACCAAGATGCAAAGAAATGTACAAGCCATTTGAAGGACCTCCATTTGTCAGAACACAGTCATGCCATTCAGCAAGGCAGTTCTGAAGGTGAGATGAGTTTCAAAACAGTTTGTGATGCCGCATCAAGCAGCGCCTGATGTTCAAATAAGCAGGCATGTGCATATCCCTCCATGCATGCACACAGTTGGATCACAGCTATAGCTTGCAGAATGTCACTGAAAGTAAAATGAGTTTGATTGTGATTTTTTTGTTCAGCTCATTGCCCGGTACATTGCTCTGTACCATATCACAATCCTCTCCAACATGGTGGTCTCTAACTGTGTTGGATGCCAACTTTCACAACAGTGGGAATTGCCTAGCACTTCTGGATAGGACCATGTTAGGGAAGAATTCCATATTAGGTTTCCTATCTCCCATCTCTTTTTAACTTATTCCTTTTATACAAAAGCTACATTTCTTCTCATCTGCAGGACCTGAATAGTGCACTGGTTTTGCCTGAAATTGTTAGGGTATACTTGACAAAAGATAAGTTTGTAGCCATGTCAGAGTGGCCACCAACTTAGGCGCCCCTGTTATGCTAGTTAGCCTGTTTAGCTGCTCTGTTGCCATAGTGCTTTGACCGCTTTGCTGTTTGGGTATTGGAAGGGCTATGAAGGCTAGAGTCTGGGAGCCAAGATTTTAGAAAGCTGGTCCTGCCTCATATTGTGGAAGAAAGAATGTGAAACCTCTGGGAAGGGGAGCAGGGAGTTCTTAAAACTGATACCTGTGATGCATTTTCAGTTCTAGCAAAAGCAGTGTCTCTGTGCTACATCTATTCTTTAATAAAACCTTTCTGGGTTCATCTGTGAAGCCTGGTTATTGAGTTAGATTGAGACAGAATATTACACCATGGTTATCTATTTCCCTACTACCATCACCCAGTTCTTGGAGTAATTAGGTACTTTGTTGTTGTTACCTGCCTCCAAGTTGACTCTGTGATGATTTATGATGTCATGGTATTTTCTTCATAAGATTTATTCAGAGGATGGTTGCCATTGCCTTCTTTTAAAGCTGAGAGAGGGGGTGGCTTTGTGCAAGCTCATCCTGTGGGCTTCCGTAACTGATTGTCTCTTGGAGTCATAATGCAACACTCAACTGAACTACTATACCAGGCTGGTTTGGTTAGGTGCTACCGACATGCAGAGTCTTTTCTCCTCTGTCTTAAAGTTTAGTGTCATTGTCTTACAACAAAGGATAGTCTGTGATTGACAGCCAAAGAACTCTGTAATAATCAAAAATAGTTAGAGTTGGGCAATTAGTACTCATAAACAGCACCTGAGATGAATGGTGGATAATATTATATGATCAAAAGCAAATTAGCCAAGCACAACAAGAGAATAGTGAAAACTGTGGGATGGATTCACACAGAATTCAGGAATGCTGCCATGGACGAGTTTCTTAATGGCTGAATGGTAATTTTCAATATTTAGTGATTACATCCTTTGCAGCAGTGTGTAAGCTAGAGCAACAGAATATAAACATGTATCTCTGTGGTCAAGTGTTTTGAAGACATTTCACAGACTTCCCTGCCACATAGGAATTTTACTGAAAGGTGTTTTTTTTTTTGCCTTTGCTTTGTTTACATTTATACTGCATGTATAATCTTTTCTTACACTGGGATTTTAGATTATTGTAAGCCACCTTGATTAGTGCCTAGATATTGATGAAGGAGTGGACATATTTGGAGGGGTCAAGGAGCTGCATTACTGCCCCCCTCCAGTGGTGATGCACTAAATTTTGGTGAAGTGGTGTTAAGAAATCAATATTTAGGTATTGTATCATATATAGAGAGTCCTGCTTTGGCTTAAAGTAGAGTCATGCTTCCAAGAGAATTTTAGAAGTGCAATTCTAAAACAGATACCCTGTATCTTATTTTTAAAGGGGAATTTACCTTTGGAGACTGCTACTGAAAGTCTGTGTTACCAGCTCCTGCATGAAACAGTCAAGAGGACAGAGACTGGACACTTTGAGATACCAATAGAGACAAATGCTAAAATCTCACTCTATTGAATTTTCAAAACTGTGAGCTGGTATCTAAAAGAAGGATATCAGACACCAGCCTTAAGCAATTGCAGGTTTATGGACAATTGCACCGTGGGGTTTCAACAGCCTGTCCCAACAAGGCAGGCATTTGAGTCCATGTCCATATATGGTTAAACTCTCTCCTGCTTCTGAGCTTTTTATCTGAATATTATAGCCACATGCATGCAAAACGCAGACACACACAAAAGAATTCCACAGTGACCAAGAAGAGGAATAATGACAAAGTCACATTTCTTACAATACTGCCAGGAGATGATTTTCTTCCACTGTGTTTTAGGAAATAACTGCAAGAAAAGGGCATTTGCAAGGTTTCCATGGCAGCTGATTCCCGGTCTCAGAACAGGGAGCTATGACTGGAGATAATTAACACAAGAAAAATTGAGAACACAAAATACCTCTCTTTAAAATTTTAACAACCTTCAGATCCCAGAATGTACCTGTCTCCCCCACTCCCATTTTTGGACTTTGGTTCAGACTTCAACAGTGATAGACCACTCTGCCTATACATTTGTCATCCAAGGACACATTCACAATTTCTGGTAGCCTCATTTTGGAAGATCAGGAAACCATAGCTCAGCACTGGTAGAACACCAAGTTTTATTTTTGTTTTTGTTTTATGCAGAAGGCTCCAGAACATCCATTTGTTATAATAGGATCAGATAGCAGATGGGGACAGAATCCTCCTGGTAAATTGAACAGCTGCTGCCAGTCTGAGTAGGAAACACTGGACTAGGTGGACAAAGACTGAGACCTACCGCTAAGGCAGTTTTCAGTCTTCCTGTGGATTACGTAAACATCTTCCTGGCTCACTTCTAAACATACATGCAGAATCACAATGATAAAGGCATGGAGAAGGCATAGATTTGTCTCCTGCTGTGGCAGCTGCTCTCTCAAAACATGCATACTTATTTGCAAATCCACATTTGTGTCTCTTAGTATTGAACTTAGGGAGATAGTTTTACAGGATTCATACGTTATAGTAAAAAGTCTATCATTCCAGACTCAGCACTGTCTTGTAACATATGCATAGCTTTGCTGCCTCAGATAAAAACGTGCCTAGTCTCCAGCCTGTTTGGAGAATACTTAGTTCAGTGGAACAACTCATGCTTTGCACATAGAGCTGCGCTGGGAATCATGCATTCCTCCAGATGTTATTGGACTACAGCTCACAGCATTTTTCAGCATTGCTTTACTGGCTAGGACTGCTGGGATTTACAGCCCAACAATATCTGAAGGATTGCATGGTTCCCACCTTTACATAAAAGGTCTTAGGCTCAGTTTATGGCATATCCAGTTTAAAAAGGATCAGAGGCCCTTTCACATCACAGAATGATAACACTAAGATTCCACTTTAACTGCTATGGTTCCATCCTGTGGAATCCTGGGATTTGCAGATTAGAGAGGGGTAATTAGAATTCTCAATCAAAGAACTCTGGTGGTTCATCAGACTACAAAGCCCAGGATTCCACATGGTTCAGCCGTGGCATTAGAATCATAGTGCAGTAGTTGTGTACTATGAAAGAGCCCCAGGCAGCAAGTCGCAGGGAGGATGCCTGCCTTCGACCCCAGAGAAACTATACTAGTTAAAGTAGATAACAGTAGGCTAGGTGGACAAAGAGTGTGGTGCAAGGCAGCTCCATGCTGCCCAGTGCCAGCGTTGCTAAGAGCATGTAATAATCCTCTTAATCTGGGAGGAGTAAGATACATGGGGGGGCAACATGCACCTTGCAAGCCACATTTTGACCATCCTTTGCTCTAATGTGTTTCCAGAAAGAAAATTCTCAGAGGCTGTCCTAGGAGCCATTAAGAAACTGTAAGTTCTGTTGTAAAATATAGTCTCAAATTCCAGTCTGTGATCATGCATTGGATTTAGGGAAAACAGAATAGTCCCATGCACAACTTAGAACTATTGATGGAGGGGTAAGGTATGAGGGAGTGGTCCATGAGCCCCATGTCCTGGGACACTCCACCCTCCATGTTCATCATGGATTTCATGACGTAGGAAGTCTGTGCATGTAGCGACGTACGCACTTCTTTGTGATCAGGAAACCAGTGTGAGGTTCCCAGTGACACAGAAGCCTGCACACATAAGCATCTCCATTGCAGAAGCCTGTGATCAGTGTGTTGATTTGAAGGCATGAAAGTGGCATGTGACACAGTGGCAGGGCCAGGAGAGCTAATGGGTGCACAGGGCCACAGTGATAGGCCTGTTGCCTGTAGCCAGACAACCTTACACTAGTGGGTGCCCATTACTGGGCTGCATGGCAACCAGGAAACTCCTAGCAATCAAGGACTTTGAACAGATCTCCATTTTGCTTCAGCTCAGAATTCTTACCAGGGGGAGCTTCACTCATTCTAAGTGGTGCTAAATTATTGACTAATTGTTTATTAAACAGGCAGCAGTTCATTCCATGTGCAATTTGCTTTGGATGATTTAAGACCGTTTGTCTGTTCAGCTGACATCTAGCAGTCAACAGAGATTAAAACTGAAAGGGAAAGCACCTAGCATGAGGCAGCAGCAAGGAATTACAGGGAGCAGGGGAACCACTGAAGCATTTTAATTCATTCATCACTTATTAAAGCAGCCCATATAGACAACCTTTTTTTCACGGTGAGTAAACATTAGGTTCCCCCTGCAGTAGGTTTCCTCAGCAGAAAGACACAATGGCTGAAATCTTACATCATGCTTGTGTAGTGTTAATTTACACTTGTGCAGCTTCACCTTGGCAGTACTGCTGAATACTGACATGGTGCAACTGATATTTGTTAATGCACCTGCTTATTGACCCATTCTGCAACGGTGATTGCGCAGTAGTTGTTTCTGCAATTCCAGTGAATACAGTGGTACTTGTAGTGGTACACGCCATGCAAAAATGTACAATCGCATAGCTGGAATTCTGTTGCTTAGTCCTAACTAGAACAGACCCATAGGATGAATTGTGGAATGATGAGTCAACACATAGGTAACTCCAATTAATTCAATGGCTCTTCTCTAGATGGGACAAAGAATAGGATATAGACCGATGTATGGTGTAGTGCACTGGACTACAACCCTGGAGACCATGGCCATGGAAATCCACTGGGTCAGCCTGGGAGCCTCACACACTCTCAGCCTCAGAAAACACCATGATAGGTTGACCTTAGGGTCACATTAGGTTGGAAACCACTTGAAGGCACACAACAACACAACAACCAAATACTTATACTTTTAGGACTCCACTTATGCAGTCATGAACTGAACATGAACATTTCATGATGCCCAAAAAATCCAACTACATCCATAAAGAAACAGGATTCTGGCCAATAATTGTCAATTTACTTAGAGGAAATGGTGAATTTCAGCTCTTACCCAACCCAACCCAACCCAAAAAGCAATTCCTCATATTCTGTTGCTTTATAGGCTGAGGAAAAGTATTTCCTATACAAAGAATTCATTGAAAAGAGAGAACGCTCAGTGGAAGTGGAAGTAGTAGAAAAGAGGAAGATCACATTACAGACAAATAGACTTAATCTAAGAAGCCACAGCTGTGATCTTATAAGACCAGATCAGTGCTGTTGAGGATAGGAGTTCTTGGAAGTCTCAATCATGGGGTTGCTGTAGGTCAAAGTCAGCTTTATGGTGCATAATGACAACAGATGCCTCCTCACTACTCTCCATGTGTGCCTCTAAAGAATGGCTCAGTTCAGACTGAGATTATTACATCAACAGCAAGAACAAAAACAACAGAGAATGGATCTGTCACATTTGCAGTCCGGGGGTCTCTCTATGCCAAAACCGAGTAGCTCCTCTGTTTGATTTTTTTTTTTAATTTGTTTGTTTAATTTGTATGGAAATACCAAGTGTTCATAGTGGAGAAAGAAAAACTTTAAGATATATAGGTACCTGGTAAAGGCGGCAGGAAAGAAAAAAAAAATGAAATTTATTTGATGCATGTGCAAGAGTGAGTGAACAGGTCTTCAGTGTAAACATTTCTTACCACCCTACTAGGCTATTCTTCCCTTATGTGTTACCTCAAAATGTGGGTGCCATAAGGGCCAACTCATGATGCCAGTACGTCTTTGCAAAGGTAGGGAATTAATTAGTTCAAAATCAGGAGGCTAATGAGAGGGGAGCAACTTAGCGAGATCTTGCTACCAATGTTTACGGGCTCATGCAGGTAAAAAAACAGCCGAAGATTCAAAAGTAAGCCAAAAATGTGTTTTATTGAGGGAAATTCACTCATGCATGCACACAAAATACAAACTGTTAAACATTCACTCGAGAGCTAACTGAAGGCGAAAAGAAGGAAAATTATGCATAGAGAGGCTGAAGGGTTTTGAGGGATTTATAATTACCAGTCCAGAAGAGTAGTGAAGAGCAGAAATGTATTTTGGCTTAGGTAGAACCCAAGGACAGTTCTCATTCAGGAGCCAGATGGATAGAGTGATGTGCAGACCTTTGAGAGATTGCGAGTTGCAAGCCTAAAATCAGGGGTATTTGTACCCTGAAAATGGCCTGTGGCAGTGAAGGTTCCAGATGCAAGACAAAAGAAACCTGTTATGGACAATGGGTCTTTTGCCTGTTGATGGGCTTAGTGCTTGATTGGCAGAGACGTGATGGGTGTTGTAATAGCTGTCTATTGTGGGTGCTACAAGGAAAGAGGAAGGTGTCCAGGTGTACAGGAGATGGGTATCTGTCAATCAGTGTCCTGGTGGGCTTCTCACAATGGCATTCTCCAGGAAATTCCCTGATAATTGACCTTGGTTATACCAAGATGGTGTTTTAAGCTGACCTGCCTATGGCCTCAAATTTACAGTCAGGTTTCTTCCTCTTTTGGTTTGACCTCCTGGTCACCTTCAGGTTGGATTTTGATATCAGTGCCAATTAAAGTGTTTTTTGCCAATGAAATATGAGGCCAATTAGATATGTGCCCATTCCAAACCATACTGATATCAAGGACTCCCAAAGCAGGGCCTCACACCTGACCCACCTTGTCATTTCTTCCCCTTCCTTCAGTCATTCTCATCCTTGCTAAAAGATGCCTTAGAAACCTGTATTTCAGAGAGAGGATAAATGTCGTGAAATAAATAAATACACAGATATTTAGTATAGTTTGCAGGATTTATGTGAAGCATACCATTCTGGTGTGGATTTTTCATCACGGTAGATCTGCTGACCTTGCCTACCATCCTCCCATTACAGGTTTCTTGCTTTAGAGTACTGCTTGCTTTAGAAATGACAACTTCATGTCTCACCCAATAAGCTTAATCCTCGTTCTTCCACCCCATGTTTCTTCCTGCATTCTTGTTACTGCTAATTGTTAGTGGCAGATGCTGTATGCTACTGAATGCAAGTCGTTAAAAGACACTACAAAAATGCAATCATTCTGGATTACTATTGGCATGCTATCTGTAACTGATGGATACATATGCCTGTGTTCCCTGCCTGCAGTTCCATCGAATGTTCCCAAAATTTAAGTGAAAAACAAACAAACCATACCACCTGAGCCAAATTGAGATACATATTTTTTACGTATTTTATAATCCAAAATGCTATAAGATATCATTTTATTATTAGGTCATATCTCAAGGGCTATTTTTTGCATAGGTTTAGATGCCAATTGCATTTTTAAAAGACTAATTGGAGGCTGATTTAGGATAAAATGGGCATCAGAAACCAGCAGATTCCCAGACTCTATTTATTTACTTATTCTTACTTTGTTTCAATGTGCATGATACTTTATAGGTATCTGTTACAAATACAGAACACGATAGAATCATAGAATTGGAAGGAGACTCATAGACCAGATGGTAGTTGTAGTCCAACAGCATTTGAAAGGGTGCAAGTTGTCCATCTGCAGTTGTTGTGTTCCTTCAAGTTATTTCTGACTTTGAGTGACCCTAAGGAAAACCAGTCATGGGATTTCTTGGCAGGATGTGTTTGGAAGAGGTTTGTCGTTGCCTTTATCTGAGGCAGAAAGAAAGTGAGCTGTCTAAGGATGTTGCCTTGGGTCCCAATCTTGGAGAAAGGTGGCAGATATTGATATCGTCATTGTCGTCGTCGTCGTCGTCATCGACTGAGTTTCCATGGCCAATCGGGGTTTTCAAACCAAGCTTTGTGGAGTCCTCATCCATCACTTAACTTACTACACCTCACTGGCTTGCCACCCACAGCAGGACATAGAAACTAGGAAGTTGTTTCAGGGGTTTTACAGAAAATGGGAAGGAAATTTGACAAGAAATTTGGAGGAAGAAAAAGAAGTGGCAGCTGATGTTCTTGGAGGCAATGCTATCTGTCAAAGGCTAAAAAAAATGGCTTGGTGCTGAAGTAATGTGAAGCAAATGAAACTTGTAACAAACTTTTGCAGTTCATGTTCCCTATTCTAGTAAATGGAGTTGTCAACATTGTGAGAATCTTCTGGCTCTAGTGAGATTCCTTTATCATGATTCTCTTCTTGGAAAGCTGAGAGAGTTAGGCTGAGTAGGACCAAATTTTTCATACATCAGTACACCATTACATACTTGGCAAAGGCCTTCCTGTCCCAGGTTGGTCAAAGGGCTCTGAGCTTATCCTCTTCAATATGCGAAAGAAAGTTGTTTTGACAGAGTATGCAATAGCTGTTTATTCACTCACTGCTGATTCCACAGTTGGCCATTATTATCCCAGGTCCAGGGATGGGTGACGATGTTTGCTTCTCTTCATTTTTGATTATAAGAACAGAAAATCTAAAATCTGAACACACACACACGTGCGTGTGCGCACACGCACGCACACACACACACACAGAAATAAATGGGAGTGGTTAAAAAAATGAAAAAGGAAGAATCTAGAATTGTTAGGTTTGTCCATCCTTCTAGGTCAAAGATTCTAAATGGCTAATTCTTAAAAGTCCAGGTTTGAAGCCATGTGAAAAGTGAATTGTGGCTACTGACTCTTGTTCTCTGACAGGCTCAACATCTGTATGACAGAGAGGTGCTGTGGTCTTCCCCATGGTGGGATAAACAATATCTATTAAATCCCACATGTAGAAGAGAATTTCATCTTTTAAAAAAAAGCAATTTGGGCTTCTTTTTGAAGAATTTATCAAAATTGATTTTCCCCCACATCTGGAATGGTAATAATGTGAAGATAAAAAAAAAGGGGCAGGAAAAAGCCAAAATGGCACACTTTGCCCTCAGATTGAGACCCAGCACCAGCATGCAAAATATTCTGTTTGCTACCAGGCTCCATAACCTCAATCATGCTCATATCTATTTGTGGAGGAAGGGGGAAAATAAAGGCATTGCCACCCAAAAATGAAAAGTCGGCTCCCCTCATGAAATTTTCCTTCATTCTCCAAATTTCTAGCATTGCAGCGAGTAAGATGCTGAAAATCCGTTTGCCATATTCTCATTCTCTTGGTAACTTTGTCTGCCTGTTTTCTTTGGATGTCTGAACTGTATTTTTAAACACTAAGATGAAATTTTAATTTATTGCAATGCTAGGAATTTGGAGAGTGAAGGAAAATTTCATTTCAGTCACAGAATTCTTATTTGGAGGCTCAATGCCTTGATTTTGCTCCTCCTTCTGTGTCTCTTTAAGTTGGAAACGAAGGTACACAACAACAAAAATTGTGGCTATGCCCCCAGCTATCATCTACCATTTCCCCCTTTCTTAAAAAAAAGAGACCCCGCACTCTGAACAGTGTTGGGTAGCTGGAGATATGAACTGCCCAGTGCCTGAAAAAATAATGCTATGCAGGAGGTATAGCGTAGAAAATTGAGCTTCCCAGCCTGTCATAGCCCAGTAAGAAGTAGCTCCCAGCCTGTCGTAGCCCAGTAAGAAGAACTTTACAAGAAGCTGCAGAATTAATCTGGCCCCCTCAGTTCGGGAGAAGGGGCCCATTTGCACTACACGATTATAGTGCTGTGATTCCATTTTAACATGGTTCAGTCCTATGGAATCCTGGGATTTGGAGTTTGGGAAAAGACCCGTAAAATTTGCCATCAGAGAACAACATGGTTTCCCAAGATTACAAATGGAAGGATTCTACTGGATGCAAAGTGGAAACTCTGTCAGGCTCAGAGATCTCCTTTCCCCAATCTTGCAAAGCAGCGAACAGGGAGGTTAGGTGCTGGAGATGGTCACACATACACTCACCAGGTTGCATCTATGCCCTGTGTAGCCTCTTTATCAAGGGCAGCTTACTCCCAGCTGTAGGGTGGATGTAAATAACCCGCAAAGGATGTAAATAGCCCGCAAACACGGCCGTGGTGTGGTGAGCTGGTATTGTGCTATAATCATTTCGTATGAACGAGTCCCCAGTCCTGTATAAATTGGTTCTTCCCCTCCTACAAAAGTCTTAATACAGCAGCTCACTTCTGTCTTACTCCTTGCCATTTGTCAGGCCTGTTACATTTTAAGCCATTTTAAACGTGGCCCTCCAGATGTTTTTGAACTTGTCTGTAATCTCTCATGATTGGGTCTCCTGGCTTGGTATGAGAAAAGTTCTGTGTGAAAACCATCTAGAGAGCCACTGCTGGCCACCCCTGTTGTAAACTATTATTTTAACTTATGGAGTACCCTGAATTGTACTGGCAGAAAGATGTCACTCAGATATAGCTGAAATAAATCTCACTTGGATATCAAATAACTGAGGTTTCAATTGTTCCAAGACTGTTCTGGGAATATTACAGTTTCTGAGTTATATTTTCTGGCATCCGTAAAATGACAGGTGGAAGTGAAGGGTGTGTGTGGACATACTGTCCTGCAAAGCCCTTCTCCACTGTCATGATTTTAAAGCTTTCTGTGCTGGTTGGTATGGGTGACAGACCATCTGGACTGTAAGTATCTCTTTGAATTTTGTCCATACACCATTTGTCAAGCAACATCAAACTCCTGCCCTTTCTGTGTGTGTGTGTGTGTGTGTGTTTGTGTTTTGTTTTTTTTTACACCCAGCAGGTTGAACAGAGGCAGAACTGATGAAATGAGTTTAGTATGACTCAGAAAAGCATGGATTTTGATTTTCTTTTCCTCTCCACCCTAGCCTTATGTTTTCCCCAATTGCTTCATGCAAATCACTTCTCTGAGAAATCCACCTAAAAAGTGGTGGGGGTGGAAAATAACATTTGGAAAAGAGCCTCTGATTTTTCCCCAGGATAAGATGCATATTGTTTAGAAACTGTTTCCAGTTTTGCCATCTCTCTTCAACAACAATTTAAGGCTGTGATCCTGTGCACATTTATTTGGGAGTCAGTGCCATTCAACTCAATGGGGATGCTACAGAAACAGAAAACCAGGTATAGGACTATATTGTAAATACATCATACCTTAATTACATCTTGATTAGACTATTGCAATGTGCTTCACAGTGGGCCTGTGCTTGGAAGGTGTTCGGAAGCTACAGCTTAGGGAAAATGCAGTGGCTGGACTAGTGTGTCTAGTATGCACATTTTATTGTTAACTTTGAATCAAATGCTTTGCCTTCCACTTTGTTTTCAAGCTTAATCCAATGTTCTGGTTTTCTCCTACATAACCCTCAGTAGCTTAGGGCCTCCTTGAGTTTCTCACCATTCAGAGGCCAAGTCGGTAAGTCTCCAAGACATGGCTTTGTAAATATATCTCACTTGTGGAACTCTGTCCTAAGGAAGGTCAGGCTAGTACCATCACCTTACTGGGTTTCTGGTAATTGACTAAAACCATGCATGCCTCTTGGCTGTCATTTTTAAAAATGGTTTTTAAGCAGTCAGAAATTGGATAGGTGAGGATGAACTGAGATTTAGTGCATATAAAGGTAAACTGTTGTCCCAGAAAAAATGAGAAAGAATAAATTAAGAGGTAAAATATAATCAAGATGGGAGGATAGAGAAACAGTTTAATAGTAAAAAATAGATGAACAATTTATTATATCATTTTAATCCAATGTTATCGACAATAAAAATGAATGGCTGTGGACAAGGGAGGGTTTTATTTTAGGAGGTACATAGAATAGGACATTATAGATGAATTCATAAAAACATGTATGGAGGTTTGGTGGTTAAAAATACATTTAGTAAAAAATTAATTAAAAAAAATTGGTTTTAATCAGCTTTTAGAAGATTTTTTTTTTTAAAAAAAAACTCTTTTATTGTGTATCATCCTGAAGTCGTGGGATAAAATCTCTGCCAGCACTCTGGCAAAGAGTGAGGCCATTTCCACACTAGCCTGTTACCGTGCTATTATTCCACTTTCAACATCTTATGGAATCTTGGGGTTTGCAGTTGAGGGAAGGGCCTTTGAGGTCCCTCCCTAAACTGCAAACCCAGGATTCCATAGGACGTTAAAAGTGGAATAATAGCATCGTAACAGGCTAGTGTGGAAATGGCCTAAGTCTATATAATTCCATCAAAGGAATGGACACTCCTCATTTGTTCCTGCTTCACCCCATCTATGCAGCAGTAGCTGAGTGCTTCTAGGCACAGTCCTGTCTTTTTGGCCACTGATTGTATGTGGAGGAAATACACCAGCTGCTGTTGCTTGCCCAGAACAAGCAAAGTTGTTCAAGGAGATACTAGAACCTCTTTGCACAACAGCCTAAAACATACATATGCCAATGTAACTGGAGGTTATGCCAGCTTATGTAATTTACAGAACTCTAGTCATGGTGGGCTGATGAGTGGTAAACTAATATGACAATGAAAGAGAGGAATAGAAAAAGATCAGACCAAAAGCCTATCCAATCCAGGAGTCTGTTCACACAGCAGATTTTGGGAAATCCACAAGCAGGATGGGAATATAGTGGTATTGTCCTACTTCTAACCCTCAAGATATTGCAGAACTTTGTCAACTCTGGCCAGGCAGTGGTGACATATGATGAGATAAGTGGTTCATCTATACCTGGAGAGCCAAAGTTTCTCCCCCTTCCTGGCATACAATCAGTAATGTTAACCATCATGACAAATAGCCAATGATAAGCCTTACTCTGCAAAATTTTGCATATACTTAACTGGGTGCCAGCCTCATTAATGGGATATTCATACATATATATTAGAGAGAGAGAGAGAGAGTGCACTGCATATAGAGGACTGCACTATATATAGAGAGGACTGCACTGAAAAAAATTATGATTTTCCTTTCTGTCCTCCAGGCTATAGGAAGTATGGGAAAATCATAGCAATTGTCACCAATGCTTGCACCTGCAAACCCACAGAGCTGTTTTTTTTTTTAATACTAAAATAGCTAGTTATATCTGAATGTGGGGTGCTGTGCAGGCCCTCTACATGTGCTTTCAAGTTGACTCTGACATATGACATCCCTCTCATAGGGTTTCGGCAAGAGTTAGTCAGAGGCTGGGGTCTCTTCCAACTCTATGATTCTATGATTCTATGTTTTCCATTGCTTTCCTCTAAGGCTGAGAAAGTGGGACATGGCCAGGGTCACTCCATGGGCTTCTGTGGCTGTGCAGAGATTCAGACCTTGCTCTCCTGGAGTCCTAGTACAACAGGAAAATCACTGCACCACACTGGATGCTTCCCCAAACTGTGTGCAAATCCCCACAATCCTGCCACCAACTGTGTCAGTCAGGGTCATTAAAAGGCCCTCAGCAGCTAAGAAGCTGCTGTCCTCATTCCTTTCCTGCCACTAAAGGTTGTAAGAAAGGGGCAAAACAATTCACTGCTTATAAGGACAGCCAAATAGTATGTTTCCATACTTTGGAGCCTCTATCCCCCACCCCAGCCTCATAAATAAACCTTTTCTCTTTTCCACACACTCTTTTCTCCCTGTTTTTATCCTGAGAGGCATAGAACAGGGGAATCCTGAGCAACCTGCTCTTGGAGTAGTTCCCTTTCTTATCCTCAGGAACTCCCACGAACTGGGTAGGGAAGACTCATCTGTGACTCAGAAAAGCACTTTGGCCCTATCTTTAGAATTAAATTATACACGATTTGTATTAACTGCATCCATGAGCATGAAGTACACATCAGTCTTTCATGCCGATCTGTGGATTCCACATGTACATATAGAGGAAGCGTTGAAAGCAGCACATTTACTATCCATGCAAAAGGGTGTTCGTGCGTCTATGTGTTGTGTTGCATATTTGCAGCATATCAGTCTATCTCACACTGTTCTCTTCTGCCTCCTCCATCTCCCTTCCCTCCCAGCCAGTGGGTTTTTGGATTGCATTACAGTGTGTTCCTCTGGCAAGAGTCAGAGCTGTGTCCTTTTGACCAATTTCTAAAAAGGAATTATTTATGTCTCAGGCATATTTCTGGGCTTGACTGCCAAAAATGGCAAGCAACACTGGGGCATGCTGATAGCACCAGCGATGGAGAAAGAGATTCATGGTGTATGACAAGCAAACAGAACACAAAATAGCTGACTTCTCCAACCCCACCCACCCCCCTTTTTAAAAAAATACAGTAAGAAAAAAGAGAATAAATACGCAGAGGGAAGGACTGGGAAGAAAAGGCACATCTGTCTTTTCCTCTTTTTTGTCTTGGAGAAAGATCTTAGAAGTATCACAATGTATAACAAATATGTTGTTACAAGAATCATATGTTTTCAAAGCAAGGTATCTCATAGGTTATACGTTATACATTTATTTAAAGGAACGGAGGTTAAGAGTGAGAACTACACAGAACTTGGGGAAACTTCTTTTTTTGGGGAGGGGGAGTAAAACTCAAAGAATCTCCACCCTGGCTGGGTGATTCTGAGAGTTATAGTCCAAAAAAGGAACTTTTCCAACCTCCACCAGAATGACTGCCAAGGCATTTTCAGCTTCCCCAAAGCACTTGATGGGCCTTTCCCTAGGTCTCCTTCACACCCTGTAATTATAACATTTTTATGCCATTAACTGCCATGGCTACATCCATTGTTTTTCGTTGACAAGGCACTACAGTTCTCTGATGAAGACTGTCTCATGGAACTACAATTCCTAGGATTGTACAGGATGCCACTATAATTATTAAAATATTATCAAAGTGCTACAATTGTATGATGTGAAAAAGATTCTAGAGACAGAGAAAGAATACTAATTTGGGATGGGTCAAAATTGGATGGAGGGATTAGTAAATACCAAAGTTTATACCTTTCTTGGTATCCAGGATGAAATTAATCTGACATTTAAAATATCCAAATGTAAGAGAAATTAAATCTAAGAAGCTCCTCTTTCCAAACATAGGGCTTTGAGTGCACCATTTTTTATACATCCTTGTGTATTTGGCCATGTTCATGGTGAGTTAGGGTGCCCACTCCTTTTTCTTCACAGACTCCTTAGCTTTAAAACTTATACAAAAATTCAGGTACATCTGTATGTACTGAGTTTAACCAGTGCAAATGGAAAAGAGGGTCAGAAATGGAGAAATTGGCAAGATTTATGTATTTCTTTGCATTCAGGAGGGAAAGAATTTGAGATTATTTTTTTAAAAATAAAGATTTTAGAAAAATTACATGCCAAAGAAGCCAAAATTCATGGATTTTCCCATTCCTAGTAGAGATGACTAAGTGCCAAAACTGACATTTTGGGTGAAAGCTCTCAGAATTCCCCTGAGCATATATCCTACATACCCTAAAGGCACCAGATTCCATCTGATCTTAGAAGATAAGCAAGTTCAGCCCTGGGTAAGTACTTGGACGGGAGACCATCTATAAAGATCAGGTATTGTAGGCTATCTTTCAGAGGAAGGAACTGGCAAAACTACCTCTGAGTATTCCCTGGCTAAGAAAATCCTACCAGACTCATGGGATCACTATACAGGTGACTTGAAGGCACATACACACACAAATATTTTTAAGAGTCAGCATGGTGTAGTGGTTAGAGTCTTTAGACTTCAACTCACAGGAGCCCCAGTCAGCACAACCAGTGGTCATAGATCAGTTGCATAGGGAAGGGAGGGGGTGATTCGCCCCAGATGGCAATGTTTTGGGGGCAATTTAACCCCTTAGCCACATCCCTATGCACCCTGGCCATGCCCTCACGTGCCCTGGCCATGCCCTATGCACTGAGGCTCTGCCCCCACACTGTAGCCCCACCCCTTCCCACCCCCCTCCACACACTCCAAGCACTGCCACTGTCATAGATACTTGAAGGTAAAGTCCAAAAACCATGGAGAATGAAAAGTTGAGAACTCCTGATCTAATCCTGTGTATTTAACTGCATGGAACATTAAATGTATAGCTGCCTTCTCTTTCCAGATACAAACACGGGAGTTTTGTTTCCTTCCCTGTTACAGCTGCTTATTTTCCACCACATGGAGATTTTATAAGGGTAGAGGAATATCTCCATTGGCACCAATTGTTTGAAGACTTCACAGGATGTCTGATCTCAGCAATATAACTATAAAAGTCATGGTGATCTGTCTTCCAGGGTTATTGTGGAAGCGATGCAAGATAGGATCAAAAAGCACTTTGAACATCAGTATCGTTATAGAACTTATTCATAATAGAGCAGGAATGCCGTATCAATATTATGTGCAGAATATTGGAAAATCTGTTAGTTCACAAAAATTTTTCAGCCCGTATCCAAATCTAGAGCATTACCGTTAATTAAAAAATACTACTTACCTGATCTGCAGTAAATTGTAGATCCCTATCCCACATCATGATGACTGATTCTGCATTAGAAATCATATTTTTCTACATGTGTGTTAGGATTTTTTTTTTTTTTTTGCTAACTCAGATTTAATACTTGAAAAGGAACGGTGTGCCCCTTCTTCTGCCTTTCTGCTTGCAATTATGGTCTTCGGGAACTGCAGGAAGGAAATAAATAATGGAAGGCCTGATACAGCATAGGTGGAACAAAGGATAAATGATAGATAAGGTATTGCATCAGTTAAAGACCAGACCAAAAAGTCAAGACTTCTAGACAGTCTAGGTCCAGATATGATGTACAAGTAGTTAACCGACAGGAACAGTAATGGTCTTTAAGATCATCACTGGAGGGAAAGGATGGGCTGGGAACAGACATAGGGAAGGAAGATCAGTCTGTAGCTGACTGAAAACTCAGTTGAAATTGAAATAACACTGCTTTCAGACCAGCCAACATGATTTCCCCCCATTCTATAATTTAGAATGATAGAATAGGGTAATAGAATCTCAGAGTTGGAAGAGACCACAAAGGCTATCTAGTCCAACCCCCCTGTGGTGCAGGAAATCACAATCAAACCACTCCTGACATATGGCCATCCAGCCTCTGTTTAAAAGCCTCCAAAGAAGGAGATTCCACCACAGTCCAAGGCAGCATGTTCCCATTGTCAAATTGTTCTTACTGTCAAATAGTTCTTCCTAATGTTTTGGTGGAATCTCTTTTCCTATAGTTTGAAGCCATTGCTCTGTGTCCTAGTCTCAGGAGCAGCAGAAAACAAACTTGCTCCATCCTCCATATGAGATCCCTTCAAATATTTTAACATAGCTATGATATCACCTCTTAATCTTCTCTTCTCCAGGCTAAACATACCCAGCTCCCTAAGCTGCTCCTTGTAGGGCATGGTTTCCAGACCTTTTGCCATTTCAGTTATCTCTGCTGGACAGGTTCCAGCTTGTCAATATCCTTCTTGAGCTGTGGCGCACAGAACTGGACACAGTATCCCAGGCATACCATCAGGAAACCTGATGTTATCCAGATGTTTTGCACTACAGTTTCCATAAACCTGAACCAGGGGTCAGTAGTTATGAGAATTGTAGCTGATGCATACAGGTGGAAAAAAACTGTTGGTAGTACATTGTATCTGTCCTAAGTGAATGAAGCCTCAATAAAAGGCATCTTTCTTTGAAGCAAGTTGAAGGAGATAAGAGCAGAAGCTCTGTTTCTCCTCTACCTGTTTGTGTTTTGGATCTCAAAAATGCTTTTGGCCTGAAACTGGCTCAGTTCATTCCCTGTTGTTTGTTTGCTTTTTGTTTGTTTGTTAGAGGAATGGATTGATTTTCTTCTCAGTGCTAGCAAAGAGACATAGTAGATCGGCTTCGTGTCTTGAGAGAAATCCAGCTTTTCAGCCAAAGCAAAATAGATCAAACAATTCAGAGAAAGTAGAGAGTTTTGACTTATTTTGTTACTAAGCCGTTCCTCTGTCCATTTGCGGCAAGGGTGGGTGAGTCCTTCTAGCCCTTGGCTGTCAAAATTTAGAGTGACCACTGTTTTGAAAGACAACTTCCATGTCTTCTTTTTAACAACAAAATTCTGTGCTGATGTAACCCTGGTTCTACAGCAAGAACAGCTGGATCCTGGCAGCCTGTGTGTTTTATGCAAATTAAACAATTTGTGTAATTTATATTATTAAGATTTTTTGTACAAATTGCATAATTTAGTCTGCTAATGATTTAGCAAGCTGTTATACAGAAAAGATGTTCTTATTTGGACATCTTATTCAGCTATTGCTGTGGTTCTGAATAGCTCAACAGGCATTGTCTACACATTTGGAACTGTATGTTTGCAACTACAAGTTGCAGTATAAGCTTTCCCCAGTCTGGCATCCTCCCAATGTGTTTGTACTACAACTCCCATAATCCTAAGCCACATCTGAAGGGCACTAGGCTGGAAAAGACCAAATTAGCAGTTTACTTCACATAAAGTAATGTCACTTTCTTACTTCAAACAAACCAATTGAGAGTAGAGTTTCAGTGTACCTACAGTCAGTAACAATTTGTGAACTGGTGGGGACATCTCCTCCAAATGGCAGAGGAAGTTGTCCCCCGGCTCAGTTATCTGTGAGCTATCTGTGTCTTTGGTTCACCTAACTCTATTTTGCTTTTTTTTGCTTTGATCTGTAGCCACTTTTCTGTGTTTTCACACCCGATGAAGGTCAGGCCTGTAAAAGAATTCTTACATTCTAGACTTCAAATCTTTTATGAATGTAAAATAGGATAAATTGGTACTTTATCTTTTGAATTCCACTGAATGTTTGCCTTGAATTTTGACCTAGCCAGACAAATCAGTTCAGGGTGTTCTTCAGTGAATAAGATAGGTTTGAATGCCAACTAAGCTGCTCCACCAGCCCCATTAGCGCATGGGCAGACAGTCTTCAGTCAGAGGGATATGCGTGCTCGATAGTCAAATGAATCCCATTTTGTATTAATTGTTCTTCCTTCCCAGTGGAAAAAGAACAAAAAAAACTAGCCTATCTTTTTTGCAATGCATTTTAATTGCTGATAGCAAGTAATAAGTCATCTGTGATTAAAATCAGCAGAGAACTTAATGTAATTGGCAAAATGAAGACCTCTCTTAGCAATGCTTCTGTTGCTATTAAGTTGTGCACTGTGTACAATGTTCAGGCCAGAAGACCCCTGTTCAGTGTTCTGGTTCAGACTAATTTAGAAGTCGCTTGATTCAACTTAATTCCAAAACTGAATTTCAGTTCAGAAAACCAGATCTTCTTGCCTCCAGCTGATTATCAGTGGAGTTTTTTTAGAAAGGTATTTAATTCCTCTCCTCTTATTTAGTAAATGAGGGTGACATTTTCGGACATATTCAAGGGTAGATATGTTGGTCATGCAGAAAAATACAACAAAATCCAACAAAATCCAAAATCCACAAAACAGTGAGACCTCTATTGGGCCAAGCAGAAAAGCACAAAATGTATCATGCAAGCTTTTGAAGCTCTGATTGTAAAGTCACAGGCCTACATTTTGTCTTAAGATGTATGTCTGACATCAGTTAATATGCTCTAGAGCAGGGCTTTCCAAATGGTGTGCGGCGACACATTAGTGTGTCGCCTGAAATGTGTAGGTGTGTCACCTACAATCTTGGAAATTTATGTTATTATTTATAAATTATATTTTTAACAATATATGAAAGGTTTTCATGAGATATATTGTGTCTCCATACATTTCATTATTACAATTTATGTAGGTGTCCTTATCTCTTATAATGGAGTTAGTTTAACCTCCAGTTTGCTAGTACAACTGAATTACTGTGTCACAAAATGATGCATGTCTAAAAAGTGTGTCACCAATATGAAAAGTCTGGAAAGCTCTGGTCTAGAGGGATATCAATGCAGGCAGAGATCATTGCTCTGCCCCTTTTTGGGGGGTACGTTAGGACAAGGAAACAGACCAGTAAAATCCAGGTGATCAAATTGCAACTCTGTTACCAACAGAAAAGTAACTCTCCTTGAGATCGAAGCTGTCCTTGACACAGGACATATCTGTCAAATTTCAGATAAAGAGATGGGGGAGTTTTTGCTTTTGTTATTTCGTTTCATTTCTGGGTACACAGAATCATAGAGCTGGAAGGAACCACAAAGGACATTTAGTTTAACCCCCTACCATGCAAGAATCTACATACAGCTCCTGAAAGCCAGCAGTGATTTCAGTGTTGGACTGTAACTTTGGAGATCAGGGTTCATAATCCTGCTCAGCCATGGAAACCCATTTGAATCCTAGGGCAAGTCACATTCTCTCAGCTTCAGAGGGTCAAAGGCAAACACCCTCTAAACAAATCCTGCCAAGAAAACTCTATAAGTTTGTTGTAGGGTTACCATAAGTCAGAAATGATTTCAAAGCAAACAACAGCAACAACACATTCTTGAGAAATGCCCAGCCAACCTCTGTCCCTTCCACTGTCAAACAGCTCTAAGGGTCAAGAAGTTTTTCTTAATGTTTAGGTACATTCTCTTTTCTTTTAATTTGAATCCTCGTGTTCTAGTCTCTGAAGCAGTAGAAAATAATTTTGTTTTGTCTTCTACATGACATATCTTCAGATACTTAAATGTAGCTATCATACCACTTTCGTTTTCTCTTCTCCCGTCTAAACATTCCCAGCTCCCTAAGCCATTCTTCATAGGGTTTGTTGTCCAGACATTTTAGCATCTTATTCACTGTCCTTTGAAAATGTTCCAGCTTATCAGTATCCTTCCTCAACTGTGGTGCCCAAAACTGGATTTAGTACGTCTTAGTTTTAATTTATTTTTTTGAAGGGGAACTGCTACTATTGAATTTATTTCCTGGGTAATTTGCATAAAATTTTGGGGTTTCCCATAAAGAACATGGTTATCCTTTAGGATTTCTGGGGGCAGTTGGGATGAAAGTGGTATAAAGAATATGTTTGAGTGATTTTTGTGGAATGGTGTACACAGGGGGTATGTGGAGGAGGAAGTACATTTTTAAACTACTTCCCCAGAGTGGGATTTTGGGAGGCAATTTATATGAAAATTACATACATCAAAGAAGTGTCCCTAGGCAAGAAACTGCATGGTTTCAGGGGACAGGAAGTTATGACAAATGAAAATTAGTTCATGAAACTGTTATGTTTCCACCACAGCTGGCACCAAAATCAGAGAAATAGGATCGAAGAAGTGATGAAAGTGAAACATGCAGGCCAGAATCCTGTTGGGTTCTTAGAGCAAACACAATGAATCAATTGTATTATACAAAAGTTTTTAAAACAAAGAAATAGAGAGTTCTATTAAAAGTACAAAGCTAAAACCAGTGTAAAACATAAATAAAAAAAGATGAAAGGACAGTACACCCTGTTAAAAGTTCCTTCTGCTGTAAAGTTAAAAGCCAAAGACCTGCCTAAATAAAAAGGTGTTTGCCTGCCAGCAAGAAGAGAGCAGAGAGGGGCCGAAACAATCTTCCCATAGGAGTGAATTCCACATCTTGGCAGCAGCCGCTGAGCAAGATTTTATCATGTCCTCACCAAATCTGGATGTGGTGGTCATGGGACCAAGTCAAAGCCTTCCTCCAAAACTTTTAAAACTCTAACTGGTTTGCTTAGGGAAACCCAGTCTTCCAGGTGGTCTGGGTTCAAGCTGTGTAGAGCTTTAAAAATTCTTAATAAGGACTTTAAAACAACCAGTTACACTGTTACCATTTCACTGCTTGGAAGAAGAGAGTGGCCAAGTCCAGAGGATCAGCTGTATCATCCTATCCTACAGTAAATTTTGTTATAATGTGATAGTCACTTTCCTTTAAAAGTCTGTGTTATCAAAAATTCCACTCTAAAAATATAAGGACTTATGGGAAAAACAGAGTTAGGTACAGATCTTAAAAAAATATTACTGGTAGTTATGATATTTATTTAATTTGCCATAAATTTTAATTATGAGCATAAATGATAACTCTTATCACTGAAAAATGTGAGGAAAAGTATGGCAAGGGTGGGCAAAGCACAGCCCCCCAAATCTCTGGAGCCCCCTCTCCCAAAAATGGAGAAACTCTGTCCCAGTACTTTAAACAACTAAGAAGATGTGGTTAGGACTGCAGCCTAAAACACATTTTAAATTGTTTTGCCGCATGGACAAAGCCAGAGATAAAGTATATTCTCCAATAAAGTATATTCTCCAGTATTTCACAGATGAAAACCAGGACATGTGTGGCCAAGCAACATTGGAGTGTGGTCAAGATGGCAAAAGCTAATAATAAGGAAAAATACAAAAGCTGGGAAGGGCTCCAACAGTTTGCATTTGCTTGAGCCTGTTTGCAGGGACAAGATTCCTTCCCCTCATTTCCTCTCCTCTCTGCTGAGTTGAGTGCAAACTACTTTTCTATCTTGAACTCAGTGTGAAACTACTGAAGTTAGCTGAGGAAAGAGGAAAGTGAGAGAGAGAAAAAGAAACTGGGACATTTTAAAAGCCAAAAATCAAGACTGTTCCTGCCAAACTGGGACAGTTAGAGGGTATGCTAAAAATGAGAACCCAAACAAACATCTAGATTCAAATCTACCCTTTATCATCTGTGGTGGACATGCAGCCAGGTTTTGTGGTGTTTTTTCCAGTGGTCCAGTAGCTTCAGAAGCTGCAGGGGACATATCAGAAATGGGATCAAATTCCTCTTTAGCCTTTCCATTATTGGGCAGCCTCAAACAATTCACTTTGTCAGCTGTGACTTTACTTCTGTGAAAAGTAGTAAGAAATAGTATTGACTATTTCCCAAGTTATCGGAATAACTGAATAAAGAAAGATGGCAGAATACTTCATACATTCATTTGAGGCAGGATTAGGGTCTTTATAGAATATAATAGTTAATTCTGAGAAATGTGAAGTAGTAGAAGACAGTACATTTGAGCATGTACCAAGTATTTTCCTTTACGAAATATACTATCTACCAATACGGGACGGAGAGATTAAGGAGCAGAATTAGCTGTGTGTCTTTGTAATGGGCTTGATCCTCTTCTACTCAAGAACAGGAGAAATCAAGCCCGTCACAGGCCCCTCAGTAACTTCTCATTAGGTTACTGAGTAGCATGAGCATGGAATAGTAGTGCCGGCTGATAAAATTTGAGAGTTGCATCTCCTGCTCAAGAGCAGGAGCCAGGATGAAGTCCATTGCAGTCTTCCTCAAACACTGTAGTTCTTTTGCCCCTTTACTTTTGAGTTTACTCACTATCCAGAAATCTTCAGTAATGGTGGAGCTTACAAATTAATAGCCAAAACCATGAAGACAAAAGTAATACATTTTTCTCTTTGGAATGCTCTTTCAAAATTATTTTTCACTTGCTTGTAAAGAGACCTCCTGTGATGTTTTGTCTTCTGCAGCCTGTCTGCGCAGCAGCCACAGGCTAAATTTAAAACAGGGCCATTCAGAGTCGTGTCCAAGGTGATGCCTGGAAAATATTAAATATTAAAGTAGCTCCAAAACCTAAAAACATCATGAAATCATGGCAGATATTGCAACTAGGGATACATTCCATCAGATCAAATATTCCCCAAGGACAATTTGGAAGACAGTTCCAGGTGGGTTTGGAATACTCACCTCAGAAATATAACTTGGAAATGTTACTTTGGGGGACTACTCCTCCCAGAATCCCCCAGCCATACTAGCCATGAAATTCAGCAAACTGAACAAAAAAGCAAATTTTCCATGCTCCACTCAATATAAAACAAGCTTTGCAACCCTAAAATTTCTGTTTAAGTTCTGATTGAAATTTGAACTTGAACTTCCAAAAAGGATGTTCTTCTTCTTCCCAGCCTCCCACCCATTCTCATTTATGTCAGGCTCTTAATCACCCTTTACCAACATATTTCTTGTCTGAATTCAGTGTGCTTACAATACAATTCAATGTCCTAAATGGCTTGAGATACTCAATACTTGAGGGAAGCACACCTCTCTCTGTTTCTGTCTCTCTGGCCATTTCTGTACTAGACTATTATAGCGCTATGATTCCACTTTCAACCTCCTATGGAATCCTGGGGTCTGCAGTTTCGGGAGGGGCCAGGTGGCCCCTCCGGAAACTGCAAACCCCAGGATTCCATAGGAGGTTGAAAGTGGAATCATAGCGCTATAATAGTCTAGTGTGGAAATGGCCTTCATGTGCTTCCCAAAGGACTGAGGGAACCACCTCAGAGTGTCAGCAGCAGAAGAATGTAGGAGAGGACCTTCTCTGTTGGGGCATCTCAGCTGTGGAATATTCTCCTCTTAGAAGATTGATTGGTACCAATGCTGCCATCACTCCATTATCAAATGAAAAATGGCATTTTTTACTGAAGCTTTTGGGGATTAGTTGATTTCATCCCCATCTGCATACATGTGTGTTTTAAAATTATCTTGAACAGTTTTAACTGGCTCTATATTGTCTTGCTTTTAAGTTTTTATAGTTTAAACTGTTCTTGGTTTAAGCTGTCACACTCTTTAGTGTGCTTTTATGTTAAAATTGTTATTTACTTCTAACAGGTTAAATTGATTTTATTGTATGCTCCCCTAAGATCTCATGATATATAGTGCAATAGAAATATTTTTAGAAATAAAAGAAATAACTTCTGGTCCCCTTCAAAAGCCCTACCATTTGTTCCTGACTGAATCTTTCTGCCCCCTTCTCTAATCTTTAGGATGGAGTGTGTGGAGGGAGGGGGGGCTATAGTACAGGGGGTGTGGCCACTGCATGGGGGCGTAGCCAGGGTTTACAGGGGCCTGGCTATGGGCTGGGATGCCCCAAAAACATTGCCGCCGGGGGCAAATAGCCTCCATCGCCCCCCATCCCTATGGGGTTTGGTTTTCTGTGCATAAAAAAAGCACAGAACCATCACATTCTCTGCCACCCCTTCTGCGCTTCCTGCATGAAGCAGGACCAGTGCTACCATTAGGCAAAGTGAGGTGGCTTCCTCAAGTGGCAAACACTGTGGGAGCAGCAGTGAGGTGAGGGTGGACCTTGCTGTGGATTCTGTGCATCCTGCCCCCAAACAGCCACAAAGCTGCCTCATTCCCCTCAGGTGTAGAGGAGAATCCTGTCCCATCACCAGAGTTTAAATAAGATCCAGAGGGATAACATTCTGGTCAACCTCTGTATGTGGAATGAGGCACAGGTCAGTTTATTCTTTTCTTCAGGCATCAAAATGTCCTGCACCAGCTCTGGCACGGAGAATGGGGCTGACCCCTGTTCTATGCAGAGACAAGTAAGGAGCAGTCATCTCATGCCTTTCTCTCTGTGCCTCCCTCCATGTAGAGACATGCTGCCTTTTTCTAGTACTGAGTATGAACCCCCACTCTTCTGTCACTCTAACTGGAAACAAGAGTGGGGATCCCTCTCACAGTGCTAGAGAAAGGCTGCCCTTCTCTAGTGCTGGGGAAAGGGGTAGAGTCTAGGTGGGAACAGCCCAAGCTGAAAGAGCTTAGATTCACTGCTGTGGCTTCATGCCGGATACATAAGAATCCTGCATCATGTTGCTTTGCAGCACTGGCACTGTCGGTAGTACACAAAGGGATCCTGTAGCACCTTTGAGACCAGCTGAGAGAAGGAAGTTGGTAGCATAAGCTTTTAAGTCTACTTCATCAGATGCAGGGAGTCAATGTCAGTAGTAAGTCTGGTGGCTATGGCACTGGAAGGCGGAATCAGACACTATTTTATTTTATTTTATTTTATTTTATTTTTTCCTGCCTTTCTCCCAATATGGGAACTAACTTAGCCTACAGCCATCTTGCTGTTATGTTTCCAGTAGCATCAGGAGGTTGTGCTTGATTTGCAACAGGCTTAAATTCGATTTCAACAGAACCAGACCATGTTCCAAATTGCAATTCAGTTTTTCAGAGTGCAGGTCTGAGATGGAGTAGGTGGATTTCATCCTTTAGTAGTCACAGGAGGCTCACTGGCAATTCTTTGTGTACTGAATTGTGGCCACCCATGCACAGAAGCAATGGCATGAATAGGTAAATCAGGCTGGTAAGCGGCA
Source organism: Ctenosaura bakeri (assembly GCA_948474755.1). NCBI lineage: Eukaryota > Metazoa > Chordata > Lepidosauria > Squamata > Iguanidae > Ctenosaura > Ctenosaura bakeri. Next base: position 83,759 of record CAOLHI010003941.1, on the reverse strand, counting down.
AAGCCTTGTTCAAAAGCATGCTCAGAAGGCTGAAGCCCTTTGTCCTCCTTTCTTATTGGCTGACATTCTGGGGCAAATCGGGTGGTGTTTGTTTCCTTTCCTGGAGTGACAAATCAAAGCACTGTGGCTCCCCAGTTTCCATTCTGCCTAGAATACACATCAAGCTACCAGTGAATAAGATCAGCCCATCCTCCTCAGCTCTAGTTAATAAGCATATGCAGGTTGCAGTGACTCAGATCAGCCCACAAGAGCTAAAATCTACCCAGATTCTCTTTTATGTTACTTTGGTTTGATCCACCTCCACATTCCAAGAGCGTATTTACACAAGCTATTTTCAGCATCACAAGGTAGCAAGACAAATAATCAGTGAATGGTTGCTATTTAAATAGGCAGCACACACGCGTGCGCACACACACACGCACACACGCACACATTTGTATAAACTGTTTCAGAATTAAATTTTAATTTTTTTTATGGCAACTCTTTTCTGAAGCATCATTTTGTTTTTTTCCAAGAAACAGTTCCAGGCTGTAGCTTTTAGATCAATAATTTCAAAGGCTGGAAAAGAACTACTCATGAGTGAGAAATAAGATATAAATTAAAGTTTCCTTCAAGTACCTAGCAACAAAGAAGGCTATCCAGAGTTTATTTGCATGATACCATGTGCTGACCATGGAATCTTCCATACCTAGCCTAGAGATATGGTTGTTTAATTGTTTGCAGCTACTGAAAAACAAGTAGAATTGCCTATTTAGAGAGACAGTTTCCTGTTTTCACCAGTGACAACTCCTTCAACCCCCATAAACATAAGTATCATACTCAGGTTGGAGGAACACAAAGGACTAAGGATGGGTGAGCATTTTGCTTTTTGGTTTACCAACATTTGCAAAATTCAAAACTGACAGATTTGCCTAGCTGTAAGGTATGGGTGGGAATTTCAGTTCAGTTCTGATTGGAATTAACTAAAATCTGCCAAAAAGTATTTGTGGAGGAAGAGTAAAATTAATTCAGCCATAACTGTACTAGTCACCACTTCCCATTGGTTTCTCCTTTTAGATCAAAAAGATGGTAAGTGAAATGTATTATCTGTTGCAAGTATTGTCTCGTTTGGCTCTGCAGGTGATTAGAACTGTTTCCATGTGGTTTCTTCTTCATGAGACTGACAGTTTCTCTTGCAGGTTTGGGAAGAGTGTAGTTCTCCAGATACTGCTGAACTACAGGTTCCATTAGTTCTTGCCAGCACAGTCAACAGTAAAGTATGGGGGGTTGTATTTCAACAACTAGAGGGACACCATTTTGCCATTTGAGAGATGATGAGGATTATTTAATGTTATATCCTGCCTTTCTCCCAAGGTGGGATTAATCCAGAAGAGGAGGATATTAGATGAGTAATAGCAACAATTGGGGGTGGGCATCTGGGACCACCTTGCTCATCCCACCACTCAATGAGCAGTATTGTAGTGGAACCACAAATTTTAGGGTTGAAGTTCCAGGACTTTTGGATTAGTGGGGGGGCGGGATGACATCATTTTGCCGTTACTTATAGGCCTCATAGCAACTGAAATGAGGAAGGTGGACTTATTTTATCAGCAGCAGCATAATATTTCAAGCAGTCCATGTTGCAATACAAAGTATTTAGGGAAAGCTTGGTCTGGAATTGGCCATTCAGTGCCTTTGATTTTATAAAACTCTTCCTCCTGGTAGTATGGAAAATTGCTAGAAGAATTTATATTATACACAGGCACAATTGGCTGTATTTCTGTAACAGAAAGATAAAGTTGGATAAATTTGAGGTCATGTGATATCATGCAGGTAGACATGGAATGGCTCCAGGTGACATCACAAGGGCAGGGCAGGCAAGGGTTTTCTAAGTGGGCCAGAACTGCTTCTGGGTCAACAAGCTTTGGAAATGGGCTTGAAGGCAATCCAAGTAGATGGATTCAGAATATGAAGAAAATCTGGCTAACCAGATTGTTTATAGTTGTCAAGTAAAATACCAACTCAGACCCCCAAAATAAAAACAAAGCATTTTCAGTCACCAGGCAGACAGCATAGTTTGCCCAGGAGCCACTGCAGTTGTCACTACTGCTGTTAGGGCTTGCATCCCACAGGGTCTTATTTAAAAATTCATGATATGTGGGTGGTTTTTCCAGGCCCTATATTGCTGCTGGGGCTTATACAAGACTCAATGCCAGCTTATCAGGATGATTTTCTTTTCAGCCCCTGTACCACTCCAGCCAGAACTTGTACAGTAAGAAAGCTGATGAGTCACAATGCTGGCACCCCATTCCCAATCTTGCACTGAAATGATGTGATGCCCCAAGTGTATACACCCTTCACGCCTTTTCTCAGCCCCCTTTCCTCCCTCCTGATATTCCACTCTGACCTGGAACAAACACTGGTTTGTGCTAAGGTTTGTGCAGCTGATTATATTCCCTTGAGAGAAAACAGTGGCTTTTGAAATGTTGGCAAGAACTGATTAAATGGCATTACAGGATAGGGCAATGGTTCTAAAAACCTGCATCCCCAAATGTTGGACTGCAGCTCCCAGAGGCCCAGTCTCTTAACCGTGCAGTGGGAGCTGTTGTCCTAAAAAGTAAAAGCTCTGTTTGTCCTTCAAATGTTGGGAACCAGTGATATAACCTAAGAGTTACTTTTTTAACAGTCTTTGAGGTGAAGCAGTAAATAAACTGAACCATCTCAGTCAGGACTGTATAGGGGTGGCTGTAGCTTCCGTGTCAATGGAGTAGTTTTAGTCCAAACTTTAAAGAAATGATCCAGGGTGCTTCATCCTATCCGCAAAATAGATTCAGCACCATGGATAGCAGATTTAACGTTTGTACAAAGCCCTGGAACAGACCTCACTGAATGGAAGCCAATTGTGAATTTTTGAAATTTAGTCCTTCAATTTTATTTCTAAACTTTACAAGTTTTGTTTTTAAAACCTGTCTTAGATAAGGCAAACCTGAACCTTTTTTCAGGAAGGGTGTTTTTTCGGGGGGAGGAGAATTCAAAAATATATTCAACAAAAAATAAAAAGATATTACCACTCTATTCTGCTGATAGGATAAAGTGACTCTAAGATGCCCCTAATTGCAAACTAATTCTAATGAGTGAACATGCAAAGGGTTCTCAGAAGTAGTGATGGCCCTCTTTCCAGCGTGTACAATCGGGTTATGTCTGGAAATGGTCCACCTGGGCTTTGGAGGCTTCCATAAAGCACTTAACACTGTCACTTGTAAGCACAAAAACACACTAAAAGAGATAAGATTCTGTTAGAGTGGAAAGGCTGGCTTCAGATCCAAGAAATTTTCTTGGCTGCTGGTCAAGTCCCTACTGCCAGTCTTTGAATGATGATGATAATAGTAATACTGTAATAATAGTAATAAGCTGTGACTATCTGCGGGGAAATGTTAACCATTTATCCACTGTATTTATTGGATCATGCCACAGCAAATCCATCATTGCAGTGAGAAAATGCAGAAACATTCCTAGGTCATTTATTCTCTGAAGAGACCATCCTTGCACTGTACTCACAAGGAAAATGGCTGTTTTCCATCCATACTCCAGAAGCTGAGTATTGATTATTATTTGCTTCTTTTTTGCCAGATTTTTACCCTTTACCCAGAGAGCCAGAATGGTTGTGGTCATTCAAGTGTTGTAGTCACACCTGAGACATCGGAATTTTAGCCTCCCCCCTCCCCATTTAACCACAAAACTGGATTTCCCTGGGGCAGCTTCCCTCCTTCTCTCTCCATTTTCCCTAACCTGACCTACTTCAAAAAGTTGTTGTAAGGATAAAGTGGAGAGGAAAAGAGCCTCATAGCCTCATGCTCCTTAGAGGAAAGATGAAGAAATGTCAGAAGCAAATGTAGAACATGTGTGAGTGAGAAAACTTGAATAGACTTTGGGAATTCTCTCCCTCACTTTTTACTGGCACATGGAGGGTTGATGCGTCTTAGCAGTTGACGTGGATTCACACAACTGTTTTCCTCCATTGTACCCTATCTTTAATCACATTACAGCCAGAATTAAATTTAGCAACAACAGGGAAGCTATGTATATTTTCTTAATGTTTCTCTCTAATCCACATGTTCAGTGAAACATGGAGGCAGAAGGAACAGAAATGTGGTGGAAACTGCTAGAGGAGTCACAGCCAGTTTCTCTTCCTCATGCATTTACTTCAATCTCAGTTGAAGAGAAACCTGCTTCAGTTTTTTTCCCCTCACATGTGAAAGTCTAACAGTTAGACAAACACTTGAGGAGGGAAAAGGGCTGCATTACCATCACCACAAAAAATGCCTGGTACCCTCAAATGCAACACAAATGCCTGGAAAAAGGAAGCCCTTTTGTGAACATAGTAATGTCAAGGAAGGAGGTAGTTGGCCTGGCCAAGCTTCCTCCTTATGCATTAGTCCTGCACATGAAGGGAACATCTGAAGAGGGCTGAGCAATCCAGCACATCGCATCTTGTTAACAACCAGGTGAGAAGATGTCCACTGGGCGATGGAAAAAATGTGAAAGGATCTCACCCCAGCTGTGTACTTGTGAGCTGCTGACAAATGAATGCCAGTCATGAATACTGATCATGGAACTGCATGTGGCTTGATTTTGGCTGTTTTGGGGTAAATAAAGTAGTGAGCATTGATGCAGCTGATTTGGTCTTCATCAGATGCTTTCCTCACCCTTTTCCTCTTCTTTTTTCCAACACTATTGATGGCATTCATACAGCTTTCCTTTTGGGGCCAGTCTGTGCTACATCCCAGATGGAGAGAACAAGGTGTAAGAAAGCTTCTCCTTTTTTTTACTCACCTGCCTGAGAGGGCAGGTGATCAGGCAGCAATGGTTAGAAGGTAAAGCAGCAGGGCCAGGAGGAGTGGGGAGTGGACCTCAGCAGGTATTTGATGGTGCTGAACTCTGGCACCAGAACACCTCAAGCATTCTTATAACACTGTAAGGTAAGAAGCAGCAAGTTTGGTACACTGTGGTACTAGTCTTTGCCTGCTCCCCACACCAGGCTGTACCTCACCCCTCATACAGGAAGTGACTTGAAGTCCATTTCAACTTTCCTAGAAGATCTTATTTGGGATCAAAACCAGGCAGAGGATGAACCTTGTTTTAAAGGAAATTCACACTCCTGGAGGCTTCTGGGGGCATGATTAGGGGAAACTGTTTTGTGGAGCTCCTAGAGCCACTGAATTGAGTGGGAGTCCAATGTGGGAGGGCCATAGCCTGTGTTCCCCATTCCTGCTGTTGGATACTGTTACTCCCATGTTGCACATGAGGATACTGAGACTGAAAAAATAGTAACTTCACATAGCTAATTTGTGGCTCACAGTTCTGTACCATTCCTGTTCTCATTCAAAGGAAGTCCTGTTGATGCATGACATGAGAACATTTATTGGGTGCAGATTCAGTCCATATACCAAAAACCTGTTAATGTATGTGTTTATTCAGGACAGTTGGGAAGCAGACAAGCAAAAATGGAATCATGTAATTGGAGACAGAATCAGAAGTTTAATGAGACTGTGGACTTATTCTGGCTTCTCTTCAGAAAATAAACCTAACACAAAGGTTCATTATTTCTGTTTTGTTTCTGCCTAACTGCTTGAACCCTCGTGCTGCCAAAGGAACAAATAATCCACTGGAGTTGTTTTTTTTTTAGTTTTTTCAAGTTTAGCCTTGAAGTATTATTGTGAAGCCCATTCTTTGCATAAGAAACCATTCTGATATCCCCAAGATTCCTAAACCATCTATGGAATAGAACTATTATCACTAGATAGTTTTATCACTAGATAGTTATGCGGCAGCTCATATATATCGTGTTTTGCAAATGTGAACTTCTCTTCCCCTCCCCCCATGCACACTCAGACTAACTTTGGTAGGAGCAAGAACTGAATGGGAGAGTTGAGAAGAATGTATTCTGGGGTTTTTCAAGGACTTCATGATGGAGTTTGGTTCCAAGCATTATCTAAGTGACTATATTGCATATGCGTGGGTGTGCATTGTTTTTGTTTGAAGAACAGGATGAAAAGATCATATAGTTCCCTGGCTTGGAAACATGGAGAAAATCCATTGAGTTTACCTCAGAACTCCTCCTGGCAGGATTTCTAACAAATATAGCAGAATGCCCCAACACAAGAATTGTTGTTCTGAGATATGACTGATATTAAGATAATAGCTTTACTGATTCAACACAGGGTGGCATTAAAGGATGTGGTGGCATATTATGAGGCCTGATTTTTTCTTTCATAGAGTGATAGAATTGGAAGAGATCTTCAGTCTCATCTTTTTAGTCCAACCCCTGACAATGCAGGAAATCCATGGATAAGCATACCTAGCAGACAGCTGTGTAACCTCTGTTTAAAAACTAGCAAATGAGAGTCCACCATCTTACTAAATAGTCCATTTGTTTATTGAACATATCGTACCGAACAGAATGCTCAGTTGAAATCTTCTTTCTTGTAATTTCAAGTATTGATTTAAGCTCTATCCTCTAGAACAGCAGAAAGCAAACCTGCTGCCTCTTGCATGTGACACCTCTTCAGATACTTGAACATGGCTGTGATATAACCTCTCAGTTTTGTCTTCTTCAGGCTAAACATGCCCAACTTCATAAACCATTCTTCACGGGATTGGGTTTCCAGACCTTTTACCTTCTTTGTTGTCCTCCTCTAGACACTCTGAGGAGAGATGGAAAGAGCTGGGCATGTTCAGGTTAATGAAGAAAAGATTGAGGGGTGACATGATCACACTCTTTACATACCTCAAGGGCTGCCACAGAGAGCTTGTTCTCTGCTGCCTCAGAGGGTAGAACTAGGTGTAATGGTTTCAGGTTATTTGAAGGCAGATTTCAATTGAACATTAGAAGGAATTTCTTGACAGTGAGAGCAGTTCAGCAGTAGAACCAATTCCCTAGAGAGGTTTCCTTCTCTGGACATTTTCAAAAAGAAGCTGGACAGATACCTGCTGGGGATGCTGTGGCTGGAGATCCTGCACTAAGCAGGGGGTTGAACCTGATAGCCCACTTCCAACTGTATGACCATTTCTGCATGACACTGTTATTATTCCACTTTCATCATCCTATGGAAACCTGGGGTTTGCAGTTTAGGGAGGGGCATTTCGTATTCTCAGCCAGAGAGCTCTTTGGCCTCAGTAAACTACAAACCCCAGAATTCCACAAGATGTAGAATGTGGAATAACAGCTCTATAACAGTGTAGTGCAGAAATGGCCTATGATTCTATTCTATTATTCCAGCATTCAGAAAACAGGTATATATAGCACAACAAGAACAGATACATACAAGCATATAAATACAATACAACATATCCCACTTCTGGCTGCAGCCTGTATCTGCTCTTGAAATCTTCTACACTAAAATAAGATTCTGTTTGTTATGCTAACCTAGTACCGGCTGGTGAAATATTAGTGACTCAAAAACGTGGCCAGTTGTGATATCATGGTGTGATAATGGTATCAGCCTCTAGATTCTGATTTCCAAGGAAATTTAAGAAAGAAGTCCTTAAGTTATCTTAGAGCTGAATGATCACCTTGGGAAATCTGTAAACTCTGTTCCATAAAGATGTGACTTCATATTGTCCAAAGTACTGAGTAGGGATGGTGAAGAAATAGGTTGGGTTTATATGTCAGTGTAGAAATCCACATTTCACACACACTGAAAGAGCCAGTGGAATGGAAAGCATCATGTCTCAAGAATCCATCCATCCCTTGCCAAGAGTTGTGATGTATTTGGGGCATAAAGACATGCATTTGCAAAATGTACATGACTAGAACTATACAGTTCAAAAACAATCAAAACACAGATCGTTTGGTTTTGTAAGAAATTACCTAGATGTTCTTCATATTTGAGAAGGACAGAATTTGAATTTTTTTCAAGAAACAAGTATATGAGAATTGAAACTGCCAGATTTATACCCCCAGACCAGACACTGAGGGCTTATTCTTGTATATCCACCAAGGTTACTGCCAAGTCAGGATTTGTGGGAGGCTCTTTGTTTTCAACAATGCTATAGTAAATAAGCATAACCCAGTCTTCTACATGCTGGAAATAGCTGTACCTGTTGAATTTAGCTGGTGTAAATGGGGGAGAATATCCCTTCAATTCATATTTTTTTAAAAAATTACTTTGCCAACATTTACAAATTTCTTCATATTTGGGTTGGGAAGAACCTAAGATTTAAATAATTTGGAATATAGTAATGCTGACCTGTCTCACCATCCCTAGGTGGGAATGTGGTAATGGCTACTCAGACCCAAGCTCCATATTTCCTTCTCACTCTCCCAGGTGAAATGTTATCTAAAGCTGGGCTTAAAATGCTTTAAAGCATTTACAAGATTTCTTGCCCCCCTAACACACAATATTAGCATAAGAAGCTGTGAAATTAGATAATCTGGCAACAGTTCTGGGAAGTAGGGGAATAAAAATACCTTAGTCAATGGAGTTTGTTGTACGTCATGGGGATTGATATCCCTAGGTACTTACTGCCTCTAATGCTAGAAGTAATCTTAAACAGTAGCCATTGATAGTCTTTGCATTATCCTTACTGCCTCTGGCAATAACGGAAAAGTAGATCTATCATGATTGATTGCTACTGCTACTGTTTACTGTTGATTAAAGTGTAGTAAATAAGTAGTTAGCACAAAAGTCCATCTAATCCAGGATTCTACAGCCTAGTAGAGGCCAGCTTTGGTAAGTTTCCAATGTAGTGTAAAGGCAACAGCTTCTTTATGTTTGTTTGCACATGAATCCAAGTATGATAAATGCCAATGCAGGCTCTGCTTTGACTTCATGCTGACACATGCACAAACAATTGTACTCTGTGGAAGATCTTTTAGTGGAAAAGATGAGCATATCTTAGAAACAGAATCTATCTCCTTGCTCTTCAGCAGGTATGGGGGTGTTTCTCTGGGCCAATTATGATTCACTCTCCCCCACCCACAATTTCTTTGTCATCCCAAATCATAGGTCCTAGAAATGCCACTGCTAGCCTTTGAGCGCTAACATCTGCTGAGATGATTCTAGGCTTAACATTTCTAAATGCTTTGTCTGTGACACATTTCCAAACAGCAGGTCAGAGAACTGTTAAAATCTAGGCATATTTGATTTTTCCTCCTTGTCTTTGCTAGAAAAGCAGATGGTGCTAAATCCCTGTGGAATCTGTAGCATGATGTACTTCTCCTTAGATACCTTCTGCATTCTTTGTTAATGTTTGTATGATAAGAGGGAAAATATAGTATTATTTCTTTAGTCCTCTATCTGTGTATATGTCTGTCTGTCTGTCTATCTGTCTGTCTATCTATCTATCTATCTATCTATCTATCTATCTATCTATCTATCTATCTACCTACCTACCTACCTACCTACCTACCTACCTGTCTATTCATTCTTTATCCCACCTTTTTTCCCAGTGGAGACTCCAAGGTGGAACACAACATTGATTAAAACAGAATAAAGCTAAAATCAATTATAATAGTAAAGAAACACGGAACATTTCCATAACTATTGTATTGAAACAGCAATTAATTAAAAATAATTCAAAAGCACTGAGCGCTAACAGGTGAGAAAAAAGAGCAGCACTTTCCCATGCAAAGCCCTTCTATAACAACCAGTTAACAGCCAAAAGCCTGTCCAAAAAAGAAAAAAGGAATTGAAGGACTCATCAAGGGCATAATTCTTATTTGGGGACAGTACTCTCATTTTGCTCCTCTGTGGTTACCTCTCTGGGGTATAGGAATATATCTACAGAGCATAGTGATAGCAGTTTAATACTGTTTTGACTGCCATGATTCCATCCTGTGGGATACTAGGATTTGCAGTTTGGTGAGACAAACACAGAATTCTCTCCTAGAAAGTTCTGTTGCTGCAGCCCAAGGGAGTGTACTAGACCTGTGTAACAGAAAATTCTAACTACTTCAATAAAATACAAATCCCATTATTCCATACCCTCCAGTACTTCACAGATAAAAACCAGGACCTGTGACCATCAGAGTGTGGTCAAGATGACAAAAGTTATTAATGAGAAAGAACAGACAATATAGGAGAGGTTGCAGCAGCTTGCTTTTGCAGAGAAGGGCAAGAGTCCATCCCCTTCTCTCATTTCTCCCCTGCTGCATTAATTGAGTACAAACTAATTTTGCACTTTGAACTCAATTTGCAACAGTTGAAGTCAGTCAAGGACAAAGAGGAAAAGTGCAAGGAGGAGACAGAAACTGGGACATTTTAAAAGCAGATGGAAAAGTGGAAAGACAGAAAGGATTAATCAGGACTGTTCCTGCCAAGCTGGGCCAGTAAGAGGGGATCAGATAGGAGAGGATGGAGCCTAGCATGACAGTGGCATCAAACTATAATGGTAGGCTCTAGAGACACTCTTAAGCAGCCTAACCTTCACGTTGGCCTCCTACAGCAGTATCATATAGTGGCAGAACTCAAGGTGAAAAGAATATATGTCAGAAATCAGGAGGTTTGGGAGGGTTGTTTGTATCTCTCATAAATGCCACCTCATCAAGAGGAATGGTCTGAGTTGGGTGGGTGTAGAAACTAACTATAGCTCCTGAGTACTTAACAGGGAATTCCACTTCCTTTAAAAATGAAAGTGGACGCCTACTCTGGTATGTGAAAGAGAAGGACAGAAGAAGTAGGCAAAGTGCATCAGCTGGAGAGTTGTATAAATAATGCTAAATTATGGCATAATGTTATATCTGAACTGAGTCTGTCTCCTTCCTCCCGGACAGATCTTGTGTTAGTGGTAAGACTTCTCAGCTCCAAGCACAAATATAGAGCAACAGTTTTATCCAACAGAGGTGGTTATTCTGACAACATTAAGGTGACCCACTCACAGGGTCTTCTGGAGCTGAGCATATGTAATGCGCCTAAGGTCATCCAATGGGTTTCCATGGCTGAGTGGGGAATCGAACCCCAGTCTCCAGGGCTGTAGTCCAATGCTCAAACCATTACATCATGCTAGCTTTTATCCAGCAGGGTACCCCCTGCTCCCCAATATTTTAGCTGCTAGCTCCCATCATCATTGGTGGATGGGGCCAATGGGAGTTGTATTGCCAAGTGTCCAATGGGTATCCAGTTGGGGAAGTCTGTGATACCATGTAAGATTGCAAGATTTTAAAGACAGGTATGATAATATATGCGTAGATCAGAGGAAGAGATCTTTCTCCAGATCATAGCCTTCCATTCCTGCCCTTTCTCAAAACAATGAGCAAGCAGGTTTCTCATCTCACATGAGTTTTGTTGTTGCTGTTTTAAATCTACAGCAGCCTTATTAACATCAACTTGCAAAAGTAAATGTTGGAAGAAATGTTTGTCTAGTTGCGTGCACGACTTTATATTACTGCTGAAAGCTAAATGAAACTGTAAACAACCTCTGTGGTACTGGGGAGAATAATAAGTTCAATTGCTGGATTATTTACAGTGGTTTGACTCCAAAGCCTCTGCTAGCAGGACATATTTAGGCCATCAACTGTAATATTCTACTATAATGCTATTGATAAGTGACTACTGGTGCAGAAAGAGATGAAGTTATGTGCAACAAATGAGCAAGGAAATAGATGCTCTGTTTTTTCTTGGTTTGGAGCCCAAGCTAGAAGGTGAGATACATTCTTCTGCATAGGTTTGGCAGCATTGCTGGGTTTCCTCTCCTAAATGTTATCTTCTTTCAGATAGTTTGGACCTAAGCTGTATCTATTGTTACATTTATGTCCAATAAGTTCAAAATGGCACACATTCTATTTTATTTCTTTATCAAAATATTTATACTCCACCCTTTTTTGTTAGATCTCAGGGTACTGCACAATGTAAATGGTTTAAACACTTCCATATTAAAGCCATAAATAAACAAAATAAACACATTAAACAAGACAACAATTGAAACAACTTTGAAAGCTACAGCAGCTTAAAACCATGTACAAATTAATCCCCAAAAGCTTTAATGAAAAGCCATGTTTTGGATTTATACCAGAAAGAAAGCAATGTTGGTTTCAGTCAGTCCTCCAAGGGGAGGAAATTCCACATTTGGGATACTACCATTGAGAAGGCCCTTTCCTATCTCTTCACCCTCCATATTGCTTCCCCCCACCCAAGGGAAACCTGTCCTGCAGACCAGTTCTCAGGTATAGGGAACAACATGGGGTCAAGATGGAGCATGCCCTTCTTTATCCTAACTCACAATCTGTGATAATGAGAAAATGTGACTGTCCCAAAATCACCCAGTGAATTAAATGGCTAAATGGGGCCTTGAATCTGGGTATCACAAATCCCTGTCCAACTGTAACCACTATTCTATATTGTTCAGATATGAGTTTCTTCAAAAGATGGGGCAGAGAAGGCCAGCCATGATCTCTGCAGAAATATAGGGCTTTTCCTTTTCCTTTGCTTCCTATTCCGCCTTCCTCCCAAAATATTAATACAATTGAAATTATATTGACAAAGAAAGCAGAACTCTAAGGTACATCTCAGATATTCTGCAGATTTTAACATTTGTTCCCTCACCTCAGTTTTGGCCAAGAGAACAGTCTTTCTGTTTGCCCTTTCATTGTACTTATGAGTGGAATACAGATTTGGCCATTTCTAATTAATTCCACTATCGACATCCACAGTAAATTACTTTAAACAGCCTATTGAATGACTCTTCCAAGAATATGATCTATACTGAGAGAATGATGGATCTAATGGACTTCTGTGATTCCTCTGGGAAGGAAAAATCCAGAAGGAAAAAGGCAATGGAATATAGTCAGAAAGACTGAGATTTCTGTTGATCCTGTTCTTGGTTTTGCTTTTCAGTGAATGTGTTATAGAGAACCCAATCAAACCTTCACAAGTTTTGTACCAGAACATGGAAATGTTACCTTTTTGGACTACAGCTTCCAGAATCCTTCTATCACCATGACTAGTGATTGCTAGCTGTGGATTCTTGGAGATACAACCAGAAAGTAACACCCTCAAGCCTTGCCTTTGTAGTTATTTTCTGTCAAGTTGACTTTGACTTATGGTGACCCTATGAATGAGAGATCTCCAAAAGCCCTGGTCATCAACTGCCCTGCATAGATCTTGCAGAATCAGGGCTGTGGCTTCTTTTATTGACTCAATCCACCTACAGTACAGTCTTCCCCTTCTGCCTTTCATTTTACCAAGCACTTTAATCTTTTCCAGTGAGTGACATTATCTCACGATATGTCCAAAGTACAACAGCCTTGGTTTCTGTCTTTGCTTCTAGTGAGAGTTCAGGTTTATCTGACCTTCCTCAAATATGTTATAATGCCATACCCTCACCACTAGCCAGCATGGTCATTAGACACACTGCCTGGGGATTGTGGGTATTTCAATCTACCATTCCTGGATGTTGCTAGATTGAAGATTCAAAGAGCAATCCTTTGTTGAAGGTAGGTTCCTTGTTAAATTCTTTGATTTGTTGCAGTGAAAGTGCCTTATTTGTAGAGAGGAAAGTACAGATCCTCCGAACACCATATAGGGCTTTCAAAACTTCCTTGGCTGAACGCTCGGTAAGATTTTATGAAGAATGACAAATAGATATACATTTAGAAAGCAACCACAATGACGTTGGTGCAAAACTTGGTGCAAGTCAGATCAGTCAGGGTAGCAACAAAACAAAACCCTTTTTTTCTCGCTCTGTTCTTTGCAACCATAAAGAGCTGCCCAGTGGAATTGTTTCAAGTGGTTAAGGATCTCTTACACCTTGGCTCACAAGAGCAGAATCTAGACCACTCAAGAGGGTTCTGTAAACAATTTGCTGTGTACTTTACAGGTAAAATCATTCAGACCTACTCTGACTTGGATACTATGGTTAATACTGATCCAGTGGATGTAACTTTGATTCCTGCTTGTCCAATATATAATGGATGCTATTCCATACAGTCTAAGGATGTGGTCAGGATCTTCAGAGAGGATCCTTGGCCTTCCTGGCTTATCAAAAGGGCCAGAGAAGGATGGTCTGGGTTGATAAAGGAAAGAATTAATGCCTTTCTCCAGCAAGAGAAGCGAGGGGTCCAACATCTAAAGGAGACAGTGGTAAGACTCTTGTTAAAAATGCCTCCCAAAATCCCATTCTCCTTGCTTTAACCAACTTGTTGGATGACCAATGCTGGAAACTGGACAGAGAGAATGTCTCTGTTGGTTCTGCTGGACCTCCCTCTGTTGGTTCTGCTGGACCTAGTTTCTGATACTATCAAGTATGGTGTCCTTGTGGGCCACCTGTTTGGGATGGAGCTTAAGGGCATTGATTTATAGTGGTTCCATTCATTTCTGCAAGGGTGAGCTTAGAAGGTGGTGCTGGGAGATTTGTTTAAGTCCTTGGATGTTGATCTGGGGGACTCCCATGCTAGTCAGTATAAACCATGGGGAGAAGTTGTCCAGAATTCTGGGATTTGACGCCATTGGTATGCTGGTGATTCCCAATCCTATGTCTTGTTTCCACCCCAATCCAAAGAAGTGGTTAGATTCTATTCTAGTGCTTTTTCATCAATAATGGACAGGATAAGGGTAAACAAACTGCAGTGTAATCCTGATAAGACAGAGGTAATCCTGTTCAGTCACAAAGCAGATCAGGGAATACTTCTACTTGATGGGGTTACATGCCCTCTGAAAACTCAGGTTTACAGTTTGGGTATAGTATTGGATACAGCCTTGAACTTGTATGCTTAGGTTTCAGCAGTGGCCAGGAGTACATTTCCACAATTAAAACTAATGTGCCGACTGTGCCTGTTACCAGAGTCATCTGACTTGGCCATGGTGACACATGACTTAGTTACATCACATTTGGATTACTGTAAGGCACTATAGGTGGGGCTGTCTTTGAAGAGCATTCAGAAACTTCACTTTGCCCAAAGGGTTGCAGCCAGATTGTTAACTGGGGATGTTTTCAGGAAGCATACTACCCCTTTGTTACAACAGCTCCACTGGCTGCCAGTGGGTTTGAGTAGAAATCAAAGTGCTGTTTATGATTAGAAAGCCCTATATGGCCCGGGTCCAGCCTAGCTAAAGGACCATTCTTCTCTTTGTGGGAGGCACATTTCTCAATATTACTAAGTTCACAGTCATATTTAATGGGAATGTGAGAGAGGACTTTCTCCATGACTGCTCCTAGACTGGCTCACTCTTGTGACTCCAACAATATGATTCCAAGAATGCTCAGTTGAGGTGGCTATTTATAGTCTGAAAAAGTAGGTTTTTGAAGTTCGGTCCATCTAAGAATTGGAGAATGTGTCATGTGGAGAAAAAGGGAGGTGCAGTTTGAAAAAGTAACTTTCTCAAGTTCAGTTTTAGCTAAGGGAAGAGAAGATTGGGAAGAAAAATGATAAAAGTTTTCAAATATCTGAATGGATGTATTGCAGGTGATGGAGCATAGTTGTTGCTTATTGCACGCAGAGGACACCTTGGAAACCAGTGGTTGAAAATTGTGAGGAAGCAGATTTCAGCTAATCTTAAGAAGAAATGTCCTGACAGTGGCAGGTGTTTGACAGTGGAACTGCCTCAAGCAGTAGTGGGTTATTATTTGCTATAGGTGTTGAAAGAGAGGTAAGACTGTCATGAATAAGGGCTGCTGCAGTTGAACTTTGCATTGCAGATGCCACACTGGACAGAAGGTTGGTCTAGATGGCTCCTAGGTAGCATAAAATCACCATAACATTGGTGTTACATTGGTGTGGCATTAGGATTCAGTACAAAGCTTAAAACATTGATTCGTGGACTGCAACTCCCAGAATTTCTAGTCAGCATGGCTATTAGACACATTGTCTTGGGATTCTGGAAATTGTATTTTTATATTGTTATTTCTTCCTCCCTCTCTCTTTCTCTCTCTCAGTTTTTCACAGGAGGTTTTACATGGTTAGGTCGGCATGGATGTAAAAGAAAAATTAGACCTGTCCCCCACCTTTTAGATGCCAGTTAGATAAGAGATGCTGGCATTCCAAAAAGAAAAAGGCTTTTCTCACTCAATGGCACTTCAAAGCCTTCTGTTTTTCTGCAATGCTTTGAAGAGAGGGAAGGAGGGAGGGGAGCTTTCATACCAAATGAGGACAGAACTTGCAAACTTAGCTTTTGGAGTATAACTCCCAGCATTCCTTATCCAGCTTGTTGGGTGGGGAATTCTGAGAGCTGTGGTATCAAAATAACTTTTCTAAGCACTGTCAGTGGGAGAGTTCTGTACATACATAAACACATCTTTGTGCTGAAACTTCATTTTTTCAAACCTGTAGCCCAAACCAAGTAACACTGTGGAGGAACTCTAATCAATGTGGTCTTTCTATTACAGAGGTAGATGTGTCAGTTGACAATTGATGTTTAATCTTGCAAAGACTAAATTGCTGCCAGCCCTTGAATACAACCTTTGCCTGCCAACTGGGCCTTTCCTAGGGCCGTCACTATGGTTTGAGAAGCCAAAAAAACCTGAGCAAATTATTTTGGCTCTGCTGTTTCTTCAGTGCTCAGATTGGAAAATGACATAGCCTGGAGCAAGACTGGGAAATGTCTGTAGCAGTGAAGGTAGAGAAACGTCCTAATTGAGTCACAAACGCCATCTGTGTATTGATGCTCAAATAACAGTTATGGCACGTCCTCTATAAACAGGTAGCTGAAGCCAAAATAGGAAGGTTGGGAATAAAGGTTGTTTCCATTAAAACAAAGACAAATTTGAAATAATATAAATTTAATATTTTGCATCAAATGTCCTTTACAGTGGATGTTGCAGGTGATTAAAGGTTGGATCACAAGAGCTATAAATGTTTGGGTGCCTGGTTTGTTGCATTTGGAATTATGTTCAAGTGCGTTCTGACTTGATGTCACTTTATGTCAAAAGGAGCTCTCGTAGAGTTCTTTCAACCCCACTGTACTCGGAAGTACAGAACCGAAATCTTCTACTATTTATTTTAGTTTTGTGTAACTTGGCCTTTCCGCCAAGCCTGAGGCAGCTAACAAAAGTATGTGCAACATAGAATACTCTTTCATATAATTAAAACACAATTATAAAATGAAGGAAAGAGAAGGTTAAAAACAAATCCACATTCCTGGGACAGAGGCTTAACCGGTAGCAATTCCACACAGTTCTACTGAGGTGGACTTCCATGAGCTTCCATGTCAGCACAGAGAAAGCTCCTTCTTTCTTACCTTTCTACTAGTTGTGCCTCAAATGTAGATGGAACACATAAATACATTGCCACAGATAAGCTAATGGAACAATACATGCACGTGGAAGCAGAAGCATATCTAGAGTGGGGCAGGTAGGGTACGTGCCCTGGGCACCAATACCAGAGGGGCACAAAAAAGCCATGCTGGGAGATGGAGGAGGAGGCAGCAGAGGAGGAAGTGGCAGCAGAGGCCTCGGAGATAGAGGAGCAACTTCCATGCTTACCTAGGTGCAGTTTATGCTAAATGCTCCTCTGCGTGGAAGATAGTGACAGAGTCATTCACTTGTCCTGTACTGGAGTAGGTAGTAATCCAAAGTACTGAATTTGCCAGCACATAAGACGCACCCACGTATAAGACGCACCCATTTATACACTGGCAAATACTATTTGCTGGTATATAAGATGCACCCCTTCTTCAAACAGTATTTTTCCAGAAAAAAAGTGAGTCCTAAACACCAGCAAATACAGTACTTATTGTGATGATACTTTTACTAGATCAGCCTGATAGCTTTCAAAACCCCTCAGTTTCTTAATCAGCAAAGACAGTGAAAAAATTATTCAGGGAAAGAAAGGCCCCATCCTTAGAGTTGCAGGTCTTCATCTTGCTTGCTTGAAATGTTACAGATAAGAGTTTATATAAACAGAAAATTCCACCAATCTCCAAATGCTGTAAAAGAGAGCAATACAATTTTCTTTCTCCATGTGCTTCTCTTTGAAATCTAGGTCTGTTTTTCTTCCAAGTGAGGGCACAGACCCCTACAATGGCAGAGTGCAGTGATTACCATGGGAGACCTCTGGGCTTTTGAGTCTTAAGATAAAGTTAGATGTTGTGATAGGGACAGCATGCAGATAAGAACCAAACTACATAGCTTTACTTCATGCTGGAAAATCAAGTCCGAGTCTAATAAGACAAACATGCCACTCTTTCCAGATTAGGATTCCCTTATTCAACAGCTAAGTTTTGTCTACACAGCCCCTCTCTCTATAGCAGTTGTTCTTAACGTGGGATCCAGGGGCCCGTGGTGGTCCACAAAGCCCTCACAAGGGGATCCGTGAAGTCCTGCTAATAGCAGGAGGTGCAGGGTACAGATGAACCTTTGGCCTGTGTTGGAAAATTATTCAGTTTTATCAAGAGTGAGTATTCTTCACCCACATGTCTTCAAGCTTTATCCCTAACCATCTCTTTAGTACTACATATCTACGCGGCCAAAAATGCATCTTAGGCAGTTACGCCTTTTAAAATGCATAATTATATGTGATTTGCCCAACATCACTCAGTGTCTGAGTGGTGATTTGAATCCTAGTCTCCAGAAGCCATAAATAAATAGGTAGATAAATAAATAAATATTTGATTTTTAAATCAAAATTTAAATATTTCAATCTTGAATTAAGTTTTGAGGGTCCCTGGCAACAAATTATATTTACAGGGGGTCCCCGGTTAAAAAAACACACACAGTTAAGAACCACTGCTCTATAATATCTCAAGCAAACAAGATACAGGTCTATGATACAACCTTTCTTGAGCTTTTTAACATGAAGGAACTGTTGAAATAATTTTCAGGGTCTCAGGAGACCCCTACATAAAAATTATTATATCCACAACTCCAAACAGTGTTTTATTTTGTTTTCAGTCTTGATCTCTCACAGAATCCTAGGGTTCCAGGGAAACTTGTTGAAAAACCATGCTCTAACAGCAGGACTTCTTTAAAAGAAAAACTGCTAAATTACAGAAGGAACTGAGGTGCAGGAATTTTTAATATGTTCTTTTATAGGTACTTTGGGAGGAGGAGATGTCCATGTTTATTCTAATTTGGTGCTGGTAGTGATAGATGATATTACATTTTTGTGTTATAACTGCGATAACTTTAATCCTGAGGCCACCACCATCACAGGCATGTTTGGTGAGGACTCAGAAGTGAGCCAGTGCAGTGGCTGTTCCCCAGCTGTGATGTTTCTTCCTTTATGAGACTAGATTGCCCCCCTTTCCATCTGCAGATAAAGCCCTTTCTGTTATATCCAGGCCTTTGGTTGTTAACTGACCACAGCCGAAGGTGTGCTGTAATTTTTTTGTTGCTATATTTTAACTGCTTTTTAATTGTTGTAGATTAGTGTTTTTAATATCATTGCTTATTTATTTTTTATTTATTTTTAATTTGATTTAATTTAACCTGTATGCTGCCTTCCTTCCAGTATGGGACCCATGAGGGCTTACAAAAGGCTAAAACAAAATAAGCTAAAAGCCTGATAATGAAGAATTTAAAACACAACTCAAACAAATCATCACATTAAAACATAATTAAATTTTCAAAAGTATTTAAAAACACAAGAATTATGTTAAAAATGCACCATGTGCGCCATGGAAAGGTGCCCTGTATCCAATTACAGTAGGTCTTTTGTGTCTGCTAGGGTCTGGTTCTAGGATCCCCTGTGGATACCAAAATTGGTGGATGCTCAGGTCCCATGATGTAGAATGGTATAGTAAAATGGCATTCCCCTTACATAAAATAGCAAAATCAAAGTTTCCTTTTGGATCTCCTCCCCCTCCTCCTCCTCCTCTTCCTCTTTTTCTTTTTGGTTCTTTTTTTATGGGAGGAAATGTTTTCAAGCCATGGTTGGTTGAATCTGTGGATACCAAATCCACAGACATGGAAGGCCAACTGTAATCATTAAATGCCTGATTGAATAATACCTGCAAGTAAAAGGAGAGCAGAAAGGGGACCTGCCTAGTCTCTTGTGGAAGAGTATTTTATAGGCTGGGTGCAACCACTGAGAAGTGAGCTATTTAATTCTTTTGACTTTGTATTATGCTTTGTTTTCCTTGTATTCTGTTTTTAACTTATATTGCAAGTTTCCTTGGTTCTCATTTTGGGAGAAAGATGGGAAATAAATAAATAAACAGACATACTATCCAACTGTCCCCATTTGTCTGGGGCATTCCCAGTTAATCTCTGACATCACACTCTTCCAGCTGCTTTTAAAATGTCCCAGTTTCTTTTACCTACTCCCACTTTCCCTCTTTGTCCTCACCTTCCTTCAGTTATTGAAAATTCAGTTCAAAGTGCAAAAGTAGTTTGTGCTCAATTATTTCAACAGGGTAGAAAGGAAAGGGGCAGAGTCTTGGCCTTCCCTGTAGACTCAGGCAAAAGCAAACTACTGCAGCCTCCCCTCACTTTTCTGTTCCTCCTAATAACTTTTGCAGTTTAGATGTTGCTTGGCTACCATGTCCCAACTTTCATCTGTGAAATGTTGATAAGAAATAATGGGCCAAGTTCTGATGCTGCTTGTTAAAGGCCTGTGCTAGTAGCTTTATTTGAATTTAAATGTATCTATTTTGGCCCTGTCCCCCCAGTAAGAAGTAATGTGGGAATACATTCTGGACCATGTTCTTTTCTTTTCAAAGCACAATTCCCAGTGTGACTACCTTTCTCTGCACTCCATCAGGGGTTCCAATCCACATCTCTTCAAGCTCCATACACACACATAGACACACATTTGAAAGAGAAAAATGGTTGGGGGAGCCTACAGCACTTTAAAGGGAATTTGTGTAAGATGTGATGAAGCATGAAGTGGTAAAGTTACAGCAAATTGGTAACCTGGCTGTTCAGTGGGAAAAGGAGCAAGAATAATCATGCAAGAATCTGGGACAAAGAATAAGTATATTAGATTCTGTTTGTTTGGCTTCAGCCAGCAGTAGGTGGTTTCAGGGCTTCAAAGCAAGTAATTGGTTTCCAGGCTGAGCTCTCCATAATGTACACTGAACATAATGTATACTGCATGCATTTCTGTTAAGGAATGGAGTTTCTTTCTCAAGCAAAATTTAATCAGCGGTGGCTAGCATTTATGGCTGAGGTGAAGACTGCATGTGCACCGTTTGGGGTCAAAAGGGATATAGCAATATTTTTTCTAGATCAGGACTGGAAGCCAATTCATAGGAAGGAGATGACAGACTAAAAATCTGCATTGTGTGTGTAGCTGGAAAAACCCTAGTTATAAACGTTTTACTGTCATCGAACTAGATAATACAAATGACTCAGAAGACAGAAGTGTTACCCTTCTGATGCTTGTGCTTGTGAGATTTTCTGTCTCATGTGCTAAAATAAATTGATTGGTTTTGTGTAGTGTGTATTTGATATGAGAGGAGGCGACTGGTGGGCTGACACGGGCAGCAAAAATATTTGGGGTTATCTCTACCTAATCATTTTGTTGCTCTTGCAGTTGTGTAACTGCAGTCACTGCAGAGGAACCAACAATCAGGAACAGCAATCCAGACAGTGACCATTTTACTTACAAAAACATACTATTAATTGGGGGGCTTTGTGGATGTTACATTTTGTGCATACCATCCCAGTGTTTCACAGATGAAAAACAGGACATATGTGGCCATGCAACATCAGAGGTCAAGCTGATTAAAGTTATTAATGGAAAACACACAAGCTAGCAGAGATTGCAGCAATTTGCTTTTACCTGAGTCTACAGGGAAGGGGAACATTCTGCCCTTTCCTTTCCTGTTTTGAAATTGCAGAATTTCTCACTGGGTTTTGTATGTGAAGAACCAAACTTAGTGCAACATCCATTCAATAAAAAGCCGAAGGGGTTTGTTGCAGCTTTCATACTTTCTGGAGGCAGAACTATCTGCTTAACTATTTTCACATTATGATCACACAACTTAAGGTTGATTAGCCCAACTATTTTGTTGAAAGTGTTCTATTTTTCTCTCTTTGCAAAGATTACATTACAGTGTGCACATAATGGGCAATATTCACCATGGACTCAAATTACAACTGAGGTTCTGCCAGTATAAAGTTCAAAAACCACATTAATAGCACTTTCAGTGTAATCTGAACTCCTGGCAGAACCATAACAAGATCAGAAGCTGGAAAGTTATTAGTTAAAGTTCCAGGACCTCAAAAGATTTTAGTTGTACAGTAGAGTCCCAGTTATCCGACCTGCGGTTATCCGACACTCCAGATTAACCAACGTCGCGGCTGCCTGGGAGCGTGGCTGCAGGCATTTCCGCGCCCCCAGACATGCCCCAACATGCCCCCAGGCCCACTCCGACACGCCCCCAAAGTGGCGGCCGCCACAGGGCTCTGTGTCATCCGACATTTCAGTTATCCGACCCTGCGCCCGCCGGTTTAGGTCAGATAACCAGGACTCTACTGTATTTTTTTCAAAATGATATTTTTCTATATCTCAAAAGTAACTGGAATTGTTGTTAGCATTATGAAGAATACTATAAGCTGCTGGCCAGTGTGCAAAACACAATTGCAAACATTTCATCACTCGTCATTTCCCCACTACGATGTTATAGTGCTATTATTCCACTTTTTTGTTTAATATATATTTTTATTAAGATTAACAACAAATTACAGACATCTCAACAAATTACAATATTTACATTATCAATAACCTTAAATTCTTCACACAAACAATAGAAAGAAATATTCCCCGTTTCTCATTATCTCTTTCACTTCCTACTTTCTTTGACTCAGTTCTTTAAATTATGTTGCAATCATTCTCTTCAAACATTTATCTTCCCCATTAACCATATTTTAAATGTACCTTTCGCTCTCCGGTCTTTACTACCTTATACCTTACCCTAGTTCTGTCATTACCCATTACAGATCTTTTCCCAGTTTTCCTCAATATATCTCTTAATTTCTATCATTTCAGTCACTTTCAACATCCTGTGCAATCCTGGGGTTTGTAGTTTAGGGAGGGGCATTTAAAATTCTCAGCCACAGAGCTCTTTGGCCTTAGTAAATTACAAACCCCAGAATTCCACAGGATATTGAAAGTGGGATAATAGCACTATAACAGTTTAGTGCAGAAATAGCCACTATGTCAACACCCACAACAGGGCACAAGATTGTAGTAACTGTAAGGCAGCACTTGAATCATGTGATATTTCTCTTCTGCCATTTAGTGTGACTACATCCCTGTAATTGTAAAAGTAACTCAGTTACAGTAGCGTCATAAGGGGAATGAAGTCATCCCTCATTAAGTTGTAGTCATAATATGATGTAGCTAAATTTTTATTACTGGTGAAAGGAACTAGGTATAAGGAACTTGGTACCATCCTGCTCCTTACTAGATCACATCCTTTTGTAGGTGTAGCATCAGTACACAGAGACCCAGCCTCATTGACATCTCCTCTGAGATCTCTTTACAAAAGCTGATACTTTCCAACACTTTACAGATGAAAACTGGGACACATATGGTCAAGCAACATCTCTGTGGGGTCAAGATGGCAAAATGTATTAAGAGAGAACACATAAGCTGTGAGAGGCTAAAGCAGTTTGCTTTTGCCTGAGTCTGATGGGAAGGACTCTCCTCTTCTCCACTTTCCTTCAGTGAATTAATTGGGTACATACTACTTCTGCACTTTGAACTTAGGCCATTTCCACACTACACTGATGTAGTGCTATTATTCCACTTCCAACATTCTGTGGAATTCTGGGGTTTGTAGTTTCTTGAGGCCAAAGAGCTCTCTGGCTGAGAATTCTAAAGGCCCCTCTCTAAATGGCAAACCCCAGGATTCCACAGGATATTGAAAGTGGAATAATAACACTATGGCCCTTTTTGCACGTTTTTTTTTTTGCACGAGCACCCCTTGAGCGCCGCGCAAATGGGAGCGCTGCTGCGCACGATGCACTCCCACTTGCGCGGTGCTCACGAGTCTGAAGCGGGGCCCAGGCGTATTTTTGATTTTCGGCTTGAAGCAGAAAATAGCCCGCACTTGCGCAACACTCGCGCCGCCCTCGCACACTTACCTGCCATGTGGTGCGTCAGGGAGCCGGGCGGGAAGCGCTTCCTTACAGCTGGCGGAGGCTCTCCACCAACCGGAGAAGCTCGCCAGCCAGAAGCCCGCCCCCGGCAGATCTGCAGGCACACACTTGCGCGCGCCTGCAAATCTACACCGGGGTGCTGCAACAGGGCTGCACGGGGCTGCGCGCTCCGTGCTTTATAAAAACCTCTTAAAAGAGGTTTTTAAAAAACACACGGCGCCACCACTTCCGGTCACTTCAGAGCGGATTGGGGTGTGGAACTGAAAAATTATATACGGCCCAGCACACTCCACAGTGTAGACGACCTCCGTTAGAGGTCGCACTGCCCCGTTTTAATTACCCCGTGTGAAAAGGGCCTTGATCAGAGTACTGTGGGAAATTTAAGTGTGAGATCTCATCTACCAATGCTATTCAGAGTGCTGCTGCTGCTACAACAACTATTACTGTTGTCAGGGAAACCCACTAGTGCCCAGTAAGCTAGGAGGAGAAAGGCCAAGGGCACGTTACCAAGGAAGATGTAATCTTCAGGACTGGAAGCAGCCTTGTTATGAGCAAAAGGCAGATAAAATACAAAATCAACATTGACAACCAATAACAATGGATTATAAGCAAAGTGGTTATATGGCAGCAGCAGTATAGAATAAAAACAAAGGGGCCCTATGGGTTAGAATGTATTAGCATGACAAAATTGGATTAATGAAGTATATATTGACTTTGAATGCCAAGTTAACATGAGTTCTGATCCTTGAGCATCCTCAGCCTGCACCAGTTTCATCAATATGGCAAAGTATCCTGGAGGATAATTTTCCCGGTCTCTGAAAAACCGTGTGTAGCATAAACTATAATTGGTATTTTCTGTTGGCTTTTCAAGCATTCAGTTATTAGGAACTCTTAAGGTTAATCCTGTATTGTACTCTGGCCAGCAGCAATTACTACTCATTTCTCATGTTTTCCAGCAACACAAATAATAACAGAGAAGCTGGCTGGATGTACCGCTGGCTAGGGATGTGTGTGTGCTCACACTAGCTTGTGTATGTTTATGTACCCTTTTTTTTTTTTTTTCATCTCACTGCCGGGCCATTTAGCCTTATCTACACAAAGCATCCCTGTTGTCACAGCAACCATTTTAAATCTGTATTCTGATTTCTCTTTCTCTCTCTCTTTTTCTTTTTTTCTTTCTTTCTCCCCAGTCTTTTTTCTGTTTTGTAAAGCATGGCATGGTGGTTTGAGTACTGGACTACAAGTATGGAGACCAAGGTTCAAGTCTTTGCTTGACCATAGAAATGCATGGGGTTACCTTAGGCAAGTCACATACTCTCAGCCTCAGAGGGAGGCAAAGGTAAACCCCTTCTCTCAACAAACCTGGCCAAGAAAACCCTGTGATAGGTTTGCCTTAGCTTTGCCATAAGCTGGAAACAGTTTGAAGGCACAGAACAACAACAACAAACTTTTTTTTCTGAAAAGCCAGGATGTTGCAAAACAATACAGTGCCATCACAGTAGATCACATTCCTTCCAATCATCCCAATTCACACAAACAACCCAAATTAATCCTCTACACTTCCACTTTTCCAGCTCCTTTTAAAATGTCTCAATTTCTCTTTCCTCCTCCCACTGTCCTTTTTATGCTCAGCTTAATTCAGTTGCTGCAAACTGAGTTCGAACTGCAAAAGTAGTTTGTACTCAATTAATTCAGCAGGTGAGAGGAGAGTTAAAATGGAATCTTGCCTTTCCCAGTAGATCCAGGCAAAAGAAAACTGCTGCAGCCTCTCCTAGCTTCCTCATTAATAATGTTCACCCTCTTTACCACACTCTGATGTTCCTTGGGGGCACACATGTCATGGTTTTCATCTGTGAAATATTGGAAAGTATTGGTTCACCACATGTTTCATTCATGGAAATGACTTTTACCTCCTGTTGGAAAAATTATAAGATGAAAATCATTTTTATGTTGGCTTGTTAGATTTTTTTTTTAGTTGCTTTTAAACCACAGCTAAGTAGCAAGTTGGAAAATAGAACAAAATCAAAAGAACAGAAGTCTAATAATACAATAATTAATAATAAAGTCCAAATCTTATTCACTCATTCATTTATTCATATAATATCCCATGTTTCTCCCAGCATGGGTCTCAAGGCAGCTTACAACAAATCCATCTTTCAAAGGACAAAGCAACAGTCCATACCAATAAAAGCTATATAAAAGAGTCAAAACTAACTCACTAAAGGTGAAAAGTAACAAATAACCTCCAACAGACAGACAAATTACAGACAAGACTTTTATCATACCATTGTTCCACCTCATTAATGAATTTACAGGTATTTCACATGATGTTTTCATCCATTTTTAACCAATCGTGAATGCCACAAATAAACTAATGCATGTATATTTTATACTTGAATATCCATTTCCAATACTGTTCCTGAATCAGGAGTGCATGACTAATATCACATTTCGAGGTTAAAACCTGTGCAGCCGATTAACATCAGAGCGTAGCCAAGACAACAAAAGCTATTCATGAGGAAGAGCACACAAACTAGGGAAGGTTGCAGTAGTTTGCTTTTACCTGAGTCTATTGGGAACAGCAATATTCTGTATTCTCCTCCTTCTCCTGCAGTGTCCCTTCATTTTATACCTTCCTTTCCCAGTACTTGCTGAACAATTCTAATGTATGAATTGACCTATGTTATTGCTATTAGTGTATGCATTTTTTCTGGCTTGCAAAGCAGATTCTGATTTCATAATTACAGTTTCCGTGGCATAAAAAAAATGATGTAGGCTTGTTTCTATCTCAGTGAGTTTTTTAAAACCCATAAGATAACTGCAGAGCTTTTCTATGTGAATGCTAGAGCTTGGAAAAGTCTCTCCCCACCTTTTTTCGGATTATAATTTTCAGAGCCTAATTTTCAGTGCCTTCAGCTCATTTCTGATCTATGGAGACCCCAAAGCAAACTTCTCACAGGGTTTTCTTAGCAGGATTCATTCAGAGAGGGTTTGCCTTTGCCTTTTTCTGAGGCGAAGAGAGCGTGATTTGCCCAAGGTCAACCAGTGGGTTTCCATACCCAAACAGGGACTAGAACGTTGTTCTCCAGAGTGATAATCCAACAATCAAACCACTATATCACACTGGTTCTCTGGCTAAGATACCTCCCCCTTTTTTTTTAATCGATAAGCAGACACAACTCTAATATTCCCAAATCTGGGTGTGGAAAATAAGAGATAGTAGGAAGAAGAAAGATGAAGAAATTGCCATCTCTGTGCAAGGTTTGTTGAGTGATCCACAGCAGGAGGTCAGCAAGAGTCTCTGCTATCAATAAAACATGAACCACAGTGCAGCGACAATGAAATGGAAACACAGATGGGAAGTGACAGAGCAAAGCACCAGCAGAAACAAGGGAGCCATCTCACAAGGGACTACTGTACTATCAGTCAGTTAAACTTTTATGGTTGGTAGAGGAAGCTGGTGACTGTTTGGGTTGTACTATTCGACAGCTTCTCACTTCTCCACACCAGGAACCAGGCAGTGAAAAGGTGGGGGGAAGTACTTTGAATATATTCAGAATAGGGCCATCTTTCCCTTAAGAAATACACTTCTGGTCAGTGAAAGTGCTTTCAGTCCCATGTTCCTAAGACAGCTTGGAAAATTTGCTTCTCAGAGCACAGTTCCCACAATATTCTAACTAGCATAGTCAGTAGCCAGGGCGTTCTGGTAGCTGTGGTCAAAAAGTTAAGTTTCCAAGCTTTGGTTCCCTAGTGTCCTCTGATAGGTCCCTTCCTGTGATCCCCAGTCAGTCTGCAGTAAAGGGCAGCATCTGGGAGTTGTTATTTTAATTTCTCATGAAGTCCTGAAATGATCCACTGTTGGAAATGAAAAAAGCATTTCCTAGTTCCAATTGCCTGGTACTGACTGGAGCAGAGGTACAGATGGGGATTAATGGGAAGGCTTAGGTGGGCTTTGGAAGTAAGCTGTGCCAGGGCTGGAGTTAATGGACAGGCAGAATAAATTCCTGGCTAAGAATACCTGGCTTTTTCAGCATAATACTAGATGAAAACATCTAGAGGGGGCAGTTATAAATTTTCTCATTTGCCCACTGAATTCAACCTACCCAGGAGAAAATGTTCTTGCTCGATAATTCATATCCATTCTTGTTCAGTTGCACAGTAGAGTCATAACAACAAAAGAAGAACAAAAATAGTCTCCTGCATCGAACCAAATGTCTGGTCTAGACATATCCTCCTACTGTGGCCAGCCAGACACTTATGGGAAGCCCAGAAGTAGGACATAATGAGTGGCATAGCATCTGGATCCCACTGATGTGCCCAAGGAATTAGAAGAAGTATATTGCTTCTGATAAATCATACTGCCTCAGAATCACAGTTATCTCCTATACTCTCTCTCTCTTGTAAATGTCATATCACCCAAACAATCTGTAAGGAGAACCAGTGATCTGGCATGCTGTCATGGTTTGAGGGGTGGACTGGACCTTGGGAGAACTAGCTTCAGGTCATAAAATTCTGTGTGTGACTTTGTTCCTGTTTAGCATTGCCAGGTCAGGACAATGTCGGGCCCTAAAACATTGAGATGACCCTTTGTAGTGTCATAGAGAGACAGACCTTGTTGATATCAATAAGGATGATACATTAAGCCCCAACTGCAATGGCGCAAAGGATGCCATTGAAATAAAAAACACCAAGTCTAACCAATGAGGACAATACATGTACACTTTTCAAGGCAGTGCTCTTGCCGTGGGATTCCTCCCTCTCATCCTGAGGACTGCAGCAGAGGGGCCAGGCCCTTAGACTTAGGTCCAGGTCCAGAAATAGGAGAACTTTATGCTAGGTTGATATATGCCATAGAGCAATTGCGAAGATGAAGAGGGGAAGGAGACTCGTGACCTTGAGCTCACTGACAAAAAGATGGATTGTATATGTAAATAATAGTTACAAAGGAAGAGAATTGTGTGCAATGTTAAACCTGAGTGAAAAAAAAAGACAGTTAATAGATATAGATTAATGAAATAATCATAACAACTACTTTTCATCTCAGAGATCACCTAACTCATCATACTTTTAGTCAAGTTTATATGTTTTTCTGTTTCACTTCTGGAAGCAGGTCATGGAAGGCTATTTATGCACATTGCAAGTCTAAAGTTATTTCCATTACATATAAGTGAGTGTGACAATGAATCATATCAATGCTTTCTAGATATAACAACTGGTATATATGGATATGGTAGCCAGCATGGTATAGTGGTTTGAGCACTGGACTACTATTCTGAAGACCTGGCTTTGAATCCCTGCATTGGTCCAGGACTTTGGAGACCAGGGTTTTTGAATCGCCAATCAGCCATGGAAACCCACTAGATGACCTTGGGCAAGTCACAGCCTCTCATCCTCAGAGGATCAAAGGCAAACCCCCTCTGAACAAGTCTTGTGAAGAAAACCCCATGGAAGGTTCACCTTAGGGTCGCCATAAATCAGAAATGACTTGAAAGCACACGAAAACAACAAAAGTTATGGATAATTTTTTGTTATGATATGGTAAGTATTTGGAATAACACAACAGAACATGCAATTGGAAACACCCTTTGGAAGCCCTTTCTAGGTAACTAAATAGCACCATTTATTTTGCTTAGAATTTCCAACCATCAGCAGGAACCTTATCATCCTAACTGAAGCCACTACATTATTATGATTAAATCAGAATAACTAAACAAATGTTCATAGAAATGCATGAATTTTCTATATGGTGACACAGCAAGGACGTGAAAGAAGAGAGATGAAAAATGATTCTGCTGCTCCAATTTTATAGCAATGGCCTAAGATTGATAGTTTTACTTTTGCAGTTAGAATTATTTATTAACACTGCTTATTGGCCTTCAGCATGCTATGTGTGGGTGTACCTTACCGTTCATATTTAAGACCTTTCAAGAGGACTTATAGAATATGGAATACTTAATGCCTTTTGATAGCAGGAGGTTAAGGCATCCTGAGCTGATAAGCCCCGACCATATCAAGATCTGAGTTGGGTTTTAGGAGAAGACCAACAGTAGACAGTGATCATAGTCAGAAAACTGTCTTTGCTTTCAGAAAAGAGCATTATAATATCTAAACTGGGTGGCCATGTGTCATACTTTACAAACGATAGTACTCTACTTGAAAAACTTTCAAGAGGACAGTGCTCTTGTTGAAGGCCTCTTCTATCTGGAGAACTGTCTAATCTGTTTAAGAATAAATAGACTGATAAGACAGAAGAATAAATGCCTTGTGGTTGCTCAGGTCCAGTCATTGGACAACAACCTGGAAAAATATACAGGTTATCTGGGGCCTTTTCATACAACAGAATTGTAGCACTATGCTTCCATCGTGGATTCAGGGGAATCCACTGCAAACCCAAGGATTCCACAGGATGGTACCATGGCTTTTAAAGTGGAACTGTAATATTATAATTTTGTACTTTTAAAGGGCTCCTGGGGTCCTTTCATGCCACACAGCTATAGCACTAGGCTTCCAGTTTAATTGTCAGCCCCAGCAGGCAGCTCTGCTCACTCTGACACAGAAAATGATCTAGCCGTACCTACCTTTGCCCAGCATGGACACTAAAAGGGTCTCTTGTGTCACTCCCAGTGAATTTATGCCAAGCACCAATTAATCAGGCACCAGCTGTGCTGACCCTGGAGCCTATAAGAACTGAGCCTTTCCCCTCTAGCCTTTGTCAACAATCAACTGACCATTTCTCCCATGCATGCTTCAGTTTGCTTCCCTTGCCTGTGTTTCTGCCTTTGACTTGTGTTTGTTTTTGCCTGCCTCTGATTTATGGACATTGTTGGGACCCTTATTGCTTCGCATTTGCAAAGCTGTTTCCTTTCTTCAGTAAACTGACCACTTAAGTTACTGCTGAGTTTCTGACCTGTGTTTGTTATCTGCTTCTCCTGGCTGCCAGCTCAGCCCAAGCTTGGACATTAAGTGCTATGGCGACTTCCTATGGAATCTTGAGATTTGGAGTCTGGTGAGGCACTAGATCAAATTGAATGAACATTCTAAAGACCTTTCCCTAAAATACAAGCCCCAAGATTCCATAGGATGTTGCCATGACAATTAAAGTAGAATCATATTGTAGCATTATAAGTGCATAGTGTGAATGAGACCTAAGTCACAGGCATCCCCACTGTGGTGGGACACATTATATTTCATTCTCATTTTGGGAGCCAGCGTGGTATAGTGGTTTGACCACTGGACTACCACCCTGGAAACCAGGGTTCAATTCTCTGCTTGGCCAAGGAAACCCATGGGTTGACCTTTGGCGCATCGTATACTCTCAGTCCCAGGGTCACCATTAGTTGGAAACAACTTAAAGGGATACAACAATGAATTTGATGCCTATTGAATTTCTATTTGAATATAAGTTGATACATGCAAATTGATACTTGTAAATGTGAATGCTTTTTTGTTGGGGTGGCTAATACACTTATTCTTTTATGGTGCATTATGGCTACTTTGTGTCGAAAAGAAGAGCTACAGTTCAGTGGTAGAACAAGTGCACTGGATGTAAAAGGTCCCAGTACATTCTGTAGCATCTTCATGTAATGTAGAGAAAGATTGCTTCAAAAGGCCAAAATCCAGAGGTGCCTCGGCTCATCATTAGACAATATTGAATTAGATGAACCACTGATCTGACTGTATAAAAGGCAGCTCCCTATGTTCTTAGCTTCGTATACTTACCCACGTGGTAAGTAAGATAGTTTGCATGCATGTTTATGCCATTCATTAGGGTTTTTAAAAAGATACTTAGTTTTTGCAATAAATAAGAACAATTCGCTTTCTGGAAGGAAAAGCCACTAACAGTTGATCTACAAGTAGTTCCAGAAAGTAGAAATTACAGTTGAAGGATGTAAAAAGGAAGACGTTCCTAATTGAATAATTCTGTTTATTAGATCAGCTGGGAGGAGTTGTGCTTGAAAATGCATTTCTGTGGCATGTTAAATTTGATCTGCTCATAGTGATGAATAAGACTAGCTTTTAAAAAGCACTGTTTTGTCTATGTAAGATATTTTAACCATTTTTCTTTCACAGAAGAATAATATTTAAAAGAGTTTTAAAATGTACTCAGCAGCACCCATTACAAAAATAAGAGAACAGTCACATCTCAATGAAATGGGGTGGAAATGATTGTGTACAATCAGTGATCTATCAGTTGCTCTTAATTTCTGTTATTTCTGAGCCTCTCAAATGTAAATATTGACATACGGATTGTACATAATAATATCTGGCGTACAAGTGATTTGAACTGTTTGGTTGCTGCAGAGGGAGAAATTTTTTACCTCCCACACATAGTGATCAAAACCCCCTCAAGAACTGCCTTCTTCCTGGAGCTCCCCTCCACCAATCCATTTTGTGCCAGTGGAGAGCAGAGGGTGTCTCAGGAGCATTTGGCTATGTCTTTATAGCCAGACAAAGAATGACAAAGGCATCCTTTAGGAGTTCCTGGGCTACCTTGAGAGGTCTCTGAGGATGATGTCATCATTCTGCATCTGGTGATAGGTACACAGCCAGATGCTTCTCCGATGCCCTCTGCTCTCCACCAGCCACTTAAATGGCCAGGAAAGGGGAGTGCAGGGTAAAGATAAGTCCTGCGAGAGGGAGAGGGAAGAGATGTTGTAGTTCCGCCTCTGCAGAACTTTACAATATGTCTCTTGATGCAGGATCTCAGCCAGTATGCAGGAGGCCGAGAAGCCAATCAGCAAAAATTAAGCCATAGATTTAGTCTTTCTAAAGAAAGTACTTTCAGCAGTATCCAAGTATCAGCAAAAACAATCTTGAACCATAAGCTCAGTCTTCCCAATTATTTTTGGCAATATGCAGCTGAGGTGGGCTACGAATTTAAATAAATAAATAAAACAGAAAGTATATGATTAATTAGTCATATTATTAGGTCCATAGAGGACTCCTTCATGTTGGAACAAATGCTGCTTATTAGTTCCATAATTAAGGCAATTCATCTCTCAGCTTCAGAGCCTTCTAACTACACATTTCTTAAGATGGAGAGGGTGCTGTTTTAATGCAGAAAAGTTCCATATGGTAATTTCACACTCTAAGAGAATTTTACTTCATATATTATTCAGTGATATCCCTATACATATTTGTTCAGAACAGTGAGAGGCAAGATTTTGTGAAACGGCACAGGCAGCCATCAGTAATATGCTATAGTTGTTGACTTGTTGAAACTAACTGCTTTGTTTAAGG
Source organism: Ctenosaura bakeri (assembly GCA_948474755.1). Classification (NCBI taxonomy): domain Eukaryota; kingdom Metazoa; phylum Chordata; class Lepidosauria; order Squamata; family Iguanidae; genus Ctenosaura; species Ctenosaura bakeri. Next base: position 50,561 of record CAOLHI010003941.1, on the reverse strand, counting down.
AGTTTTTAAACACCTGCAATACACAGAGGAAACATTTGTTATGTGTAGCTCAACAGTCTTTTGTAGCTCATATCCTCTGGGGAAAAAAACATTGATGCCAACATTACTTCGCTCCCACTTCCAAAATCATTAATCCCAGTGTGATCCCAGAGTTAGGGTGTCAAGTTGGCCTGTTTGCAAAGGAGGCATATATTTTAGGGCTAGTTGAAACAAAAAATAAAGTGTGGTATAGAGTTTTCTTTGCTTAGCTTCCCCCCTCCACCACCACCGTGCATGTCTTAGGTAAATCTTAAGTCACTAGGGAAAATGTCTGGTGAGAATGGGGACTGATGAACATGGGGAGACAAGATCATTTCAGGAGTGGTCCTGTTGTGTGAAATTCTTTGTTCATCTCCTGCTTTTAGATATTCTGGAGATAGATTGAAGTACAATTGTTGGAAAGGTCAGTTGCTCAGTGCACGGCTCTCTGGTATGAATTAAGAAGATTTTAATGCTGATTGTTAGAGGCTGAGAGCATTCCATTAAGAAGATATAGGTCAGATATAAAAATTTAAATAAGTAAGTCAAATAAATACATGTCTTTTCTTAAAAAATAAAATAAAAATAAAATGCAGGGCTATGCCCAAGACTATACATTGGCAAAGTGATAAAGTGGAGACTGTAGTCAAGAAATAAGAAGAAGGCTAGGAATTGGAAGGGCAGCTATGAAAGAACTAGTAAGATCCTCAAGTGTAAATATATGTCATTGAACACCAAAGACAAGATTATAGTGCCATAGAATTTCTGATTTCTACGCGTGGTCATGAAAGCTGGGCAGTGAAGAAAGCTGACAAGAAGAGAACTGATTAATTTGAAATGTGGTGCTGGAAGAGAGTTCCATAGATACCATGGAATACCAAAAGTGCATCCTGGAGCAAAGCAGTCCTGAACTCACCATAAGAGCTAAAATGAATACACCGAAGCTATTGTACTTTGGAAATATCATGACCTAGAAACATGTCACTAGGCTATTTTATGGTTGCATTGTTCTACCAGAACATTTAGTTTAAGAATTTTAAAACTTGTATTGCTGGTGCGTATTTGTTAAAAATATTCTGAAGATGCCTTTCTCAGAAGTCTTCTCTCTTCCAGCATAACCACTGTGTTTACGATGGACAGATCCAGCAAGCTAGATATCTCTAGCACAGGCAACAGGAGGACTTGATGAGTTATATATTGCAGTGGTTCTTAACCTTTCTCTTTACCAAGGACCGCCTGTAAATATAATTTGTTGCCAGGGACCTCAAGGCTTAACTCAAGATTTAAATAGTTATATTTAGATTTAAATACTAAAATATTTATTTAAACATTTGTTTGTTTATGACTTTATTTATTTATGACAATTCAAATTACCACTCAGACACTGGGTGACCTTGGGCAAGTCACATTCTCCCCGCCTCAGAGGAAGGCAAAGGCAAACCCCCTCTGAACAAATCTTGCCCCAAAAACCCTATGATAGGTTCACCTTAGGGTTGCCATCAGTCAGAAGTAACTTGAAAGCACACAACAACAAGGTGCCACTGACAAGAGGAGATTCTTTCTAGCCGTCATGTCTCTCCCTTCTGAAAACTGACATATGATGACCCTAAGGCGAACCTATTACGAGGTTTTCCTTGGCAAGATTTGTTGGCTTTGCCTTTCTGTGAGGCTGAGAAAATGTGACTTGCTTGAGGACACTAAGTGGGTTTCTATGGCCAAGAGGGGATTCAAACCCTATCTCCAGAGTCATAGTTTTGGTGCATGCACATGCCTGCTGCTGTGTCCCTCAGCACCCCACAGCCCCTGCTGCTGTGTCCCTGATGAAAGGGACATAGTGGCAGGTGTGTGCGCACATCAAAACTGCTTCCTTCGTTTGCAAATGAGGGAGTGGTTTCAGCACCTGCACACACACCCCGCTGCTGTGTTCCTGTTGTTGCCGCTGCTGTTGGTGTCCTGCAGCAGGGCTTCACAGACCCCTGGTTAAGAACCACTGGTATAATGCATTACTTTTTAACAGTAACTTTTCAATCACTGCAGAAAAGGGAACAAAACATGCTGTCTACAAACATGAGGTTAGCACAACAGCACAAGACTCTTCTGTCTGTTCTCAGCTGAGAAATTTAGCCTAGGAATGTTTCTATGTGTAATTTAGAAGTCTCCCTTGTTAATGACACTACAGAATTTCATTCACAGGACATTTCTGGGTAAAATAATGGCAGCCACTAGGGCCATAGAGAATTTCATCACTTATAATTTCAGCCAGCTATCCTTTCAGCCCCAACTCCTGAAAAGAACCAAAAACTCTTCCCACTCATTTATTCTGTAAATGGGGCAGAATAATGAGGGGGTATAGGTTCACCTCAGGAGTAATGGAAGTCAGAAATGTTCTCTCTCGCACACTGCAGAGGGATGAAAAGCAGTCCTTTCTGCCTAGTCACCTCGTTCACCCTCTCACACTTCTCCCCCATGGTAATGGCTCCAAAGGGCTTTCATGCTGCTTGTGGGGATGGTTTTGGATGGCAGTGAGAGGCTAAAGAATAGCCTCTTGCACTCCATTCCAAAAAAAAAAAAAAGAACCTACCCATGTATATGTCAGTAATTGCATGCTGTCCAGAAGCTGCATCTTCTGTCACCTTTGACAATTTGTATGCTCCCAAGTGCTTCAGAAATCTTCATGGTGGCTTAAGGACAAATTAAAATTTTAATTAAAAAATGCCCAGCATTTAGTGTGGTCCTCATGCAGATGATACTGATTTACACATGTCATTGCATTATTTCCAAAGAAGCCTCTCCCTGCTGACCATTTTGAAAAGAGTGACTCACCGCTATCATAAGTTTTTGGGAGTCATCGTTTGGAAACAAACAACATTTGTAGGACCCTGAGGTCCTATAATACTACTACTACAACTACTACTACTACAAGGGAGAGACACAGCAGAAATAAAATTTTTGAAACTTTTCCACCAGTAAGTGTGCTGTTAACTGCCACCAAGTCAGTTTCAACTTATTGTGACAATATGAATGAGAGATCTCCAAGAGTACCAGCCATCAGTATCCTGCAGACTCAAGGCCATAGCTTCCTTGATTACTAATTTTCCACACTACAGTGTTAAACTGCTACTATTCCACTTTCCATGCCCTGTGGAATTCTGGGGTTTGTAGTTTACTGAGACCAAACAGCTCTTTGGCTGAGAATTTGAAGTGCCCTTCCCTAAACTACAAACCCCAGAATTCAATAGGAGGTTGATAGTGGAATAGAAGCACTTTAACACTGTAGTGCGGAAATGTCTTTAAGTCTATCCACCTGTAATGCGGGTTTCCTCTTTTCCTACTGCCTTCCACTTTACCAAGCATTATCATCTTCTCAAATCAGTGGTGTTGCCTCATGATATGGCCAAAATATATTAGCCTCAGTTTGGCCATTTTGGCTCCTAGGGACTGGAAGACAAATAACAACAACAAATTTCATCCTCACATACAATGACAAATGGTTTCAATAGTTTTCTCCCCAGTAAGGAGTGTTAAGGACTGTTGATGACATGGGGAGCCACTTACTTGGTTCTTCTACAATACTATCTCTGATTATTGTTCATCTTTATCTGTTGTATAAACCTTTCATTAGTGATATTTGCAGACTCTTCATTCCGTGAGTGTTTCTTAACCATAAACACCCAGAAGTTTTTAAAGTTACTGGTTTGAATTTGTAGTTGTATGCCTTCAAGTCATTTCCAACTTACGGCAATCCCAAGATGAACCTATCACTGGATTTTCTTGGCAAGATTTGTTCAGAGGAGGTTGCCATGGCCTTCCTCTGAGGCTGAGGGAGTGTGACTTGTCCAAGGTCACCCAGTGGGTTTCCATACCTGAGCAGGGATTTGAAACCTAGGCCATTTCCGCATTACACTGTTATAATGTTATTACTCCACTTTCAACATCCAATGGAATCCTGGGGTTTGCATTTTAGGGAGGGGCATTTAGAATTCTCAGCTAGAGAGCTCTTTGGCCTCAGTAAACTACAAACCCCAGAAATACCTGGGATGTTGAAAATGGAATGATAACAGTACAACGGTGTAGGGCGGAAATGGCTCTTGTCTCCAGAGTCGTAGACCAGCACTATACCACACTAGATGAGGGTTTCAGGGAGCTGTAGTGCAAAGATTAACTCTACATAGACCCACCTGTGATCCAACAGGGAACTCTAAACAAGCTAGCCTTATTTATAAAGCCATTCTCCTGATTCCTTTTCAATTCATAAGGAAATATGTGTTTTTATTTTTGTAATATAATTTTTATTGAAATTTTGAATACAGAATAAACCCCCTCCCCGCTTCCAAGCATCTTTTTTCCAGTTGAATCTAAGTTTACTTTCCATACATACATAGTTTCTATTTAACAAACAATACACTATTACTTTTAACATTGTGGAAATATGTGTTTTAGAAGCTATTTTCAGACCAGAGTTTAGCAGCACTGGACGAGTCAGACTTGTCTGCTTTCTTCTTTGACATATACCCTTAGTATATAACATCTTCGTGTTAGAAATATAAGTTGAAGCAGATCAAAGCACATACTCTGCATTCCCTGCTTCAGGCCAAAACACATCTTAGGGAATTCCAAGATAAACCTGTTTCTTGCATCCCTAGACCTCATGTCACTGATTTCATGTATTTTTAAAATCTGATCTTTCTTATATAGAATAGTCCAGGTTCATATTAAATGCATTTTAGAAGACAGAAATAACAGCAGAGTGCTTACAGCAGCTGGTTGTTTTAAGTTGTTGTTGTTGTTATGTGCCTTTAAATCATTTCCAACTTATGGCAACCTTCAGGTGAACCTGTCATGGGGTTTTCTGGGGCTGAGTGTGCATGATGCACCCAAGGTCACCCAGTGGGTTTCCAGAAGGAAATTGAACTCTGATCTCCATGGTCGTAGTCAGATGCTCAAAACATTACACCACACTGGCTCTTTGCTGGTATGATTTTTTTCAAAGGCAGTAATGTCATCTGAGTGTTTTCTAACATACATGTGCACCGGTGTCTTAGGGCCTCTTCACACTTTTTAATGTGTACACCTAAGGGTTCTTTCCCCGCCACACACACACATTTACATCTTTAAAAGCTCTTAGAAAAACAGCTGTTAGAAAGCTTTGGCATCAAACAGGTTTGTTTGTTTAATCAGTATTCTGTGTACCCTACAACTGTCCTGATTTTGAAGGGACCAATCAGTCCCAATTAATACATTTTAATTCCACTTTTTCAGCTGTTTTTTACATTTGCAGGGCATTGAGGAGAGGAAGGGGCAGAGCCCAATAGGCTCAGGGAAAAGCAAACCACTGCTGCCTCTCCTAGCTTGTTTGTTCTTTCAGATTACTAACTTTTGCCATCTTGACCACACTCTGATGTTTCTTGGGCCTTATTTCTTCCTGTTTTCATCAGCAAAATGTTGAAGGGCATGATTCTGTTTTTCTTCCAAGCTGCTGAAGATTCTCTTCGAATTGCTGGGACTGGCTACATTTTTGAATTGATGCTTTTTGCATACAGCTTTATACAGTTCAGGTCCACAATATCTAAAGAACCTTATCTCCCTATATGAACCTATTCAAGCTCTAAGATCTTCAAGAGAGGCTGTCTCTCAGTCCCACCATCTTCCTGGGCTCAGTTGACGAGTACAAGAGAGAGAGCCTTCTCAGTGGCTGCTCCCAAACTTTTAGACGTTTCTACCTAGGGACATTAGGATAGCTCCCTCGTTGCTCTCCTTCTAGCAAGAAAAAACAATGAGGAATTCTCCTGCTTCTGATTGTCACCACCTTGCTCACTGGAAATATCATCCTCCCTGTACCCTTGTGCCCAGGTAAATAGATCTCCTTCATTCAGTGTGGCTGCTGGCTTTTAAGGTGGGTGGGGAGGGGGTCGGACCAGGAGATGTGACTTAGTGACTCATTCATAACTAAATAAACAATGTGGAAAACCAGCTATTAATATTAATATTATTTATTTTGTTGTAATGCAATGATGGAGACCATCTAGACAAATCTGATGGTATACAACAAGACCTCTGTTGTTACTAGTGTTTTTGCAACATTGTCCCATGGAGTAATTTATGAATCTTCTTGTGTTCAACTTCAAATAGTGCTATGGAACATTATATGGGTGACCTTCTTTCCCTATAGCCTCCACTGTTAGAAATGTGCTGAACATTTTGAACACATAAGCTTATTAAAGAAAAGGGATACGCAGAAATTCTAAGCCCAACCTTCTTTGTCTAAGGGCCATACTCCAGCACAAAAGTAGGGATAGAAAAAAGTATTTGTTTTGAGTTTTTTCTCCCCAGATTTAAATTTACTTAAAGATCAAATTCTTTCCTCCTGAAATTTATGAATTTTGATAAGTAGGTATAAATGCAATAGGTACAGCTGTTCCCAGACTGCAAGGAACATATTTTTCTTCATGTTGTATTATTACTGAAGATAACATACCTCTCAGGCCATTTCCTCACTAGACTGTTATAGTGCCCCTCCCTAAACTGCAAACCCCAGGATTCCATAGGATGTTGAAAGTGGAATAATAGTGCTCTAACAGTCTAGTGCAGAAATGGCCAAAGAAAAGAAAGACAACTCTAGTCCAGTATTATCAGGGTTGAATGCACCGAAAATGAAGCCAGGATTTTTGGAAGGTCTGTACCCAAAGACACAAATCTTTCAGTATCAGCTTCTTCCACAGTTATTTTTATTTTTGAAAAAATCAAGTTATTTCAATTTCAAATATGAAGAAATTTGGAGGGTTTGTGAATTTTATATAAAAACCAAGAATTTTTATCAGAAAAATTAATATTCTGATCTGTCCCAAGGATGATTTACTCTGTGTTAGATTGTGGTTCTGACCTCTTGGTTGCAAAGTGATAGCATGAGAAGAAAAGACCCCAGCTTCCTTATAGATGCTTCCTTATAGGTGTATTTTCATTGTCCTTGGCTAGTACAAAGTGGGAAAAACCTTGTAGATTTTCCCTTTAGCACTACTCTGATCAAGCATTTATAGTGTGAGGTCATCCTATCCTCACATGCATGGGTGGGATTCTTGTCCTTGGTGTGTCATAATACTTCTATTTGACATTTTCCTTGCTTTTCAGACTTAACACCACTCATGAAATATTTATATGGGGGGGCGGTCAGTATAGTAAAGTTGCAATGAAGGAATCACTGGATGCTATTAAAAACTGGCCAAACCTGTGAAAAGGAGAGAGGATTTAAAAGGCATCAAATTATGACATATTTTGATTAATGATCCCTTCATCAAATGCTATTTGGCATCTGATGAAGTGGACTGACCTCTACAAAAGTTTATGCTACAATAAACCAGTTAGTCTCAAAATTTCCACTGGGACTCTCTGTGCCTTTCTATACTGAAAGAGACTCACATGATTGTCTCCTTGAATATTCACCTGTGAGTGAGGACAAACAAAAAGAAAAGCAGCAGTGGCTGCCTCTTTCCTTCTGGGCAATGGGAAGGATTGGGTTCAGAGAAAAAGCACAAGGATAATGTAATGGTAATGGATAAGGTAATATTGACAGGGGCAAAGGAGGTGGGTCTACTAGGGAAGTTAGGAATTCACTGCAGGACATCTTTCCAACTCCAATCTCCCCAGATAAAGTCCTGGATCCAACATTGCTAAGATGAAAAGAATCACTATGCTCTTTCCCTACAAGAACAGATAAAGAAAAATAACTATATATCCCCTGTTTAATAAATAAGAACAGTACACTGACTAAAGACGTGACCACCATCCAGTCATCTTTACTTCTTTTTCTGAACATGCAGAGCTCTAAAAGAATCCTTTCTCACTTCTTATGTGCCACAGACAGAGGTGGCATTTTTGCAGGTGTTGAAATTTTTTTTTAGTTGTTTCAGTCCCTGCTGTCGTTACTTTACTTAGACTCTTTCTTGCGGAGAAGCTTCTTCCAAAGCAATATTTAAGCTGACTGACTTTCTGTGCCTGCTGAGCAGCAGTTCTCTGATCATAATTTTAGTTCTTCTGCAAGAATAGTCACTAATAGGCAGTGGATAAAAGCTGATATGCCTTTCTAAATGTTTGAGTCTAAAACTAGAGCTGTGGTTCAGTAATGGTGCTTCCAGTATAGTCTTTCATGGCTCCTGGCTTCACTGGTGAAATTTAATAGGGAGTCATAGAATCGTAGAGTTGGAAGGGCCCACAAGGGCCATCCTGCCTTGCAAGAATACACAGGTAAAGGACTTAGAAAGATGCCCATCCAATGTCTGTTTAAAGACCTCAAAAGATAGAATGTCTATCCTCTCTGAGGCAATCTTTTCCACTGCCAAACAGCTCTTCTAGTATCAAAGGCCATTCTTGCACTAGACTGTTATAGTGCTATTATTCCACTTTCAACATCCTATGGAATCCTGGGGTTTTCAGTTTAGAGAGGGGCTTCAAAGACCCCTCCCTAAACTGCAAACTCCAGGATTCCATAGGATGTTGAAAGTGTAATAATAGCACTATAACAGTCTGGTGCAAAATTGCCTAAGTTCTTCCTGATATTTAGGTGGAATCTCTTTCCTTATCATTTGAATCATTTAGTTCCTGTTCTAGTCTTTGGAGCAACAGAAAACAAGCTGGGTCTATCTTTTATGTGATGTCCTGTATATGTTGGGGTGTTTGTCATGTTCTGTTTTAAGACATGTTCTACTATAACCTGAGGCAGAGTGGGAAGGAGAAGTGCCACTGCCACGGCTGCCTCTTCATCCAGTCACCACTGCACTGTCCCTACCCTCTACCTCCTGCTGCTGCAGTCACATTTCTCTTATGGCTGAGAGTAAAGCAAGAGACAGAAGGATTCCATGGACAACATCAGTAAAGAACGCGCTGTCCTTCACACAATTGGCTATTTTCCAAATACTGTGTTCTGAGGATCACTCAAAGCAATTAGTTGGTGATTTTTCCAGGGAGGTCTTCCTGGACAACCTACCAACAGTATGTGGTTATCACCCAGCATTTGGAAACAGATAGCTGTAAAGAGCCACACAAAGCATCAACACAAAGCAATCTCTCAGGGGCTGTCTTTGAGGAGAGGGCAGTGAATTTGATTCTCCATTAAATCTGGTACATGAGGTGACCACTTCACTCAAACTGTTGAGGTGGCCTGTTTGTAACTATCATTGTGTTTCGTCACCAGAGACAATACTCTGAGCTGCTAGAGAGAAAGGAGTGGCTTTATGAGAACTGCCTGATTAGCAGTCTGTAGGGTCAGCTGCCTAGATTTAAGCCATTTCCGCACTAGCCTGTTATAGCATGGTGATTCCACTTTCAACCTCCTCTGGAACCCTGGGGTTTGCAGTTTCGGGAGGGGCCAGCCGGCCCCTCCTGAAACTGCAAACCCCAGGTCCAGAGGAGGTTGAAAGTGGAATCATCGCGCTATAACAGTCTAGTGCGGAAATGGCTATAGAAAGAGTTAGTTTGAGAATGAGCCAAAGAGAATTCTAAACACTTGCTTCTCCACAAGGAGAAGGAAGAACCACTTGCCCAAGAGTTAGTTTCTCTTAGGAAAGCCATACATCTATTCCCAAAGTAATGAGTGCTGAGCCACAATGGCCTCCTGCCATTGTGTCTAACAAGCAGCTTTTCAGATATCTGCCCTTCTCAGGAGACGGGAACACTAAATCCCACTGATAGGTCTCTTATCAGTCATCAGTATCATCTTCTTGAAGGAATGCATATGGTCAGACAAAGGACATGGAAGAGTCTTTCTATAGATCTATTGTTTCAGGATACAAGCCCTTAGGTTGCATATTCAGAATATACTCCCATGGCAAACCCTCTTTATATATCAAGGTGGACCTAAATGGGTTTGCAATGGCCTCTTTGGGTTCAAATTAAACCCTCTGGGCTTCCTCAAATGACCACACCTGCTTCCTCATGACATTGTCATTTGGATGTTCCCCAGGTTTTGCATGGATTTTTTTCCCCATTATATAAGTTTGAAATGCCTCTCCTAAGTCTTAATTACTATAAGTAAGAGGTTAGAACTTTGGCTCAACTCAACAGTGGAAGATAGCACCCAACAGCTTCTCTGAAATTGCAGAAAAGAGCTACCCCATCTTTGCTATATACTGATGGAATATATAGAGTTCCCTGGGCAGAAATGTTCTGCTCTTACTTTATCCTGTTCAAGGGCTGACTAATGCAGAGGATGGAACATAACTGAAGATAAGACAGGACAGAAATATGACAATCAAACAAAATAAACATATATCCCCCACCCTAGCTTGCCCTCCTGAAGTGGTACCATGTGCCATATGCTTTTTCAAAACATTTGAATTGGTTCCCAGAATTGCTGGTTCAAGGTGCAGGATTGGGATTTCAGTTTGACACAGATCCATATTATTAACGTTGCTAATTTTATCTAATCCCTCCCTCTACTCCTCAAGAATACAGAACTGATGGAGTGTTTTGGGCTTAATCAGTCTTGCCTATTAATAATTGATTTCTGGAAGAGGGCGTTGACAGGCAGCATCCTTGGAAGAATGTCACAATTAAGAAGTGGGGAGGGAGAAACTGGTTTCCTTCTGGCACGCTGACAATTACTTAGCATATTCGTTTTCAAAGCATTTCCTAACATTTTCACAAGCCGATAACAGAAAAGTAGGTCACTCTGAAGATCTCGATTTTCAGTAAGGAACATCTTGGTAGAATACATGATGGGTGTAATTATACAGTGGGCTGACAGAACTTCATAGCAATTCATATTGTAAACCATAAAAGAGATTATTTGACTGTTAGAATTTCATCTAAAACTGCTATATTAAAAACATAATAAGCATGCTACTGTGAGGCCTTCTATTCTGCCTTTTCCATGTCCCACACTACATGCTGGGATCAAGAATCTGGGGACTAGTGCTTGTGACCACATAGGAATAGAGGTTGTAAACATTACTTTTTTAGACTAAAATTCTCAGACCATGCTAGTAGGAGGCTTCTGACAATTATAGTTGAAAAAATTAACTTTTCCAAGCCTTGAATTGGAGCACTGAATATGTGTATTTATTTTAATAATCATATCCAGGTAACTTTTAAAATCTTAAATCCAGAGCCATGCTGGCAAAAAAGATTCTGAAAATTATACCTGAAAAAAAATAGTATTTCCAAGCTCTGGATAGGAACACCAAATATGCTTATTTATTTTAATCACCCTATCCAAGAAACTGTGTAGGTGACATGAGCCTATTTCATCTTCATCGCAACAGCTGGAAGTCAGTGAGTTGAGTTTGCTTCTAGTAAAATTCCAAACAAAATTTTGAATTCATGTCTCCCTGATCAAAACTGAGGACTTTGGATCCCACTCTCTGAATCAGGCTTCCCCAGCCTGGTGGCTTCAAGTTGTTTTAGAGCATTGGTGATGCTGGCTAGGCCAGATAGCCGTTGAAGTCCATAATACATAAAAGACAACAGGTTGGAGAAGGTTGTTGGACACTGAATCATTATACTGTTGCTAAGTTGAACATATCTGTGCAGAATCATTAAGAATATTAATGAGTGTGTTAATCATAGGTGATTGCAATAAAAAATGAAACAGAGCAGAATTAAAAACTGTAGGAAAATTTGGCCTAGGATCAAGGAATGAAGTAGGAGTGCAATTGACTGAATTTTGCAAGGCCAGAAATTTGTTCATGGAAAACACACTCTTTAGGCAACCAAAAGGGTGACTGTATACATGGACATCACCTGATGGCCAGTATAGAACTGGAAGCAGAAGATGGAGAAACTCCATTCTCTCTACAAAAACCAAGGCCTGCAGCAGATTGTGGTACTATGTACTAATATAAAAAATTGGAGTAAAGCTAAAACAACACTAAACCAACCATCATGTCAGAATACAACCTGAAGAATATCCCCCATAGAATTTAAAGATAATGTAAACATTAGATTTGCACTTTTAAGCCTAACCAACCAGGATCCAAAAGAGACATTGTCAAGAAGGAATGCAAAAGGACACTCTTTGTAACCAAAAGGAAAGATAAAAGGAAAGAGAATCTCCTAAACTGAAACTCCTAAAGCAGTTAAGGACAGTCAAGAAGCAAAAATAAAAGAAGACAGAAATAGAGTCAGAACCCTGGATATAAGTTGCACATAAGGACAAAGAGAACTATTATAACAGTACAGAGAAATAGAAGGTGACAACAAAAAAGGAAGAACAAGAGACCTCTTTCCACAAGATCTTAGAAAACAAAAGGAAATTTAAACCAAGGATAGAGATGCTCTGTGATCAGCAGGGGAATACATTACATGATCAAATAGAAATTAAAAAGATGATGGAAACACAGACATATGGAAGAACTATATAAAACAGATGAAAGGATGACAGATTCATTCAAGGAAGAGCCATACGAACATGAACCTCCAATTTTAGTGAATAAATCACCAAGAACAGATGGCATACCAATAGAGTTACTTAAAGCTACAGAGTCAGAATCTACTCTAGTTCTAACTAAAGTCTGCCACAAATATGAAAAATAAAACAATGGCCCACAGATTGGAAACACTCAATATACATTCCACTCCCCAAGAAATAGAACACCAAGGATTGCAGTAATCACAGGACCATTGCGTTAATTTTCCATGCAAGGGAAATGATGCTTGAAATTCTACAACAAAGACTTTTACCAGATATGGATCAAGAAATGACAGATGTCTAACCTGAGTTCAGGAAAGAAAGAGACACCAGGTATCATATGGCAAATATACATTGGATGATGGACTGCACCAAAGAATTTTAAAAAAAAATCATCCTGTGTTCTAGAGATTATAGAAAAGCCTTTGATTGTGTAGATCATGAAAAATTATAGACTGCTCTTAAAGAAATGAGTGCGCCACAACATTTGATTGTCCTGATGTGTTACGAAGCTGCTATTAGGATAGAATGTGGAAAAATTGAATGGTTTGCAGTTGGCAAGGAGGTCAGACAAGACTGCATTTTATCACTCTATCTGTTTAACTTCTATGCTGAACATATCATATCAAAGTAGAATTAGAGGATGGAGGCATGGAAATTGGAAGAGGGAACATCAAGAATTTAAGACATAGGCCCTTTTCGCACGTTACCTTTTTGCGCTGCTGGGGTCTTGCATGAAAAGCCTCACCAGGATCGCTGCTGCTTCCCTGCTGCTTCGTCCCGCAGCTCGCTTCCTGGTCGCGCGACCATCGTGCTAGCGCCCCGCCCCTCCTTCCGCAGCGCAGACGGGGAGCTGTAGGCTGCACTGGGGGAGGAAGCATGACTGGCCCGGCTCCTCCGACGCACCGCACAGCAGGTAAGTGTGCAAGGGTCCCGGGAGCATTGCGTGACTGTGCACCATTTTCAGCTTTAAGCCGGAAATAAAAAGGTGCATGTCCGCTCTGCGTCCGGCTCGTGAGCGTCACGTGAATGGGAGTGCGTTGTATGGACTGATGCTCTCACTCATGCGACTCTCAAGGGGCCCTCTCTCAACAGAAACTGCGTGCGGAAAGGGCCATAGAGATCATTACACTACTAGCAGAAAATAGCAAAGACTTGGAACAGCTCCTGAAGAAAGTCAAGGAAGAATTTTTAAATGCAAGTTTACTGCAGAATATTAAGAAAACAAAAATAATGACCACAGATGATTTATGTAGCTTTAAAGGAGACGATGAAGACATTGAAATTGTTCAAGTTTTGCTGTACCCTGGCTCAATTATTAATTAAAATGGAGACTGAAGTCAAGAAATCAAAAGACGACTAAGGCCGTTTCCGCATGGCATTTGCCATGCGGAAGGGCGCTTGCAGCATCGCGCAATTGTGAGGAGCGATCTGCACGACGCACTCGCAATCGCATGACGCTCCAGGGGCCAGCAGGTGCCAATTGCGCACCTTTTCATTTTTGGCTGGAAGCCAAAAATGGTGCTCAATCACACATTGCTCCTGGGCCCTGCGCGCACTTACCTGGCATGTGGAGTCTCTGGAGTCATGCCAGTCACGCTTCCTGCCACAGCAGAGCCTGGGAAACTCCCAGGATGCACTGAGGAAGGAAGAGGTGGGGCTGTTGTGCAAGCAGGCAGCTCATGCCGAGCTGAAGCAGCAGGAACGTGAGAGCCTCTCACCGGAGGCTGTTTGCATGATCCCCACACCCTAGCACCAGAAAAAGTAAAGTGCGGAAAGGGCCTAAGACTTGAAAGGGCACCTATAAAGGAACAAGATAAGATCCTCAAGTGTCAAGATACGTAATTGAATACTAAAGTTAGGATTGTCCATGACATCATATCTACAATTTCTATGTATGGTTGTGAAAATGAACAGTGAAGAAAACTGATAGGAAGGAAATCAGTGCCTTTGAAATTTGGTGCTGGAGAAGAGTTCTGAGGGAGCTGGGTATTGTTTCATCTGCAGAAGAGAAGGTTAAGAAGGTTAAGAACATCTACTTGATGTTGGAACGAACTAACTAACTAACTAACTAACTAAATAATAAATAAATAAATAAATAAATAAATAAATAAATAAATAAATAATAACGAAAATGATTTTATGATTGGGGGTCACCAGAACATGAGGAACTGTATTAAGGGGTCACGGCATTAGGAAGGTTGAGAACCACTGTACTAGAGAGACTGTGGGGGGAGGAACTGACATGTGTGTGTATGCATGGGTGGGTACATGTGCATATTTGTATGTGTGTTACAGAGATACACGACTAATGCGACTTTTCTCATCCTTGCTGGGAAAGGCTGTTGTCAACAAGCCAAGTTATACCATGGAAAAAAATTGTTAACCCACATGAGAGGTTCTACCATGAGAGAGAGAGAAAAGACCACTTGCCTATCTTTTTTGCTGAGTTCTAAAAGGGAAAAACATAATACTTTACGCTAAAATACAGTGGTTTTTACACCAGAAATATAGTCTTTAGGGCAAAAACATACAATTTTTCCCCCAGAAAGTCCCAATACGCAAAATGAATTTGTTATTGATGTGTGCCTTCAAGTTTTCTCCGACTAATGGTGAACCTATCACAGGATTTTCTTGGTGAAATTTGTTCAAAGGGGTTTTGCTTTTGCCATCCTCTGAGGCTGAGAACGTGTGACTTGTCGTAGGTAACTCAGTGAGTTTCCATGGCTAAGAGATTTGAAATCTAGTCTCCAGCGTCATAGCCCAGTGCTCAAACCACTCTACCATGCTACTCAAAACAAATGAAATTGAAAAATGCAATTGAAAAACTCTGCAGTCACACCCAGTATGCGAGAGCAAATAGCAAAGATTTGCACTCCTGTTATGAGATAATATAAAGAAATCTGCTCTAAACAAACCAACATTTGGACTCAGTACCATCACATGAACATTTCAATATTGTATGATGTTATGCCGTACATGTAAACAAAAGCAGTATACAAATCAGATCTTGAAAATGTTTGTTTTCAGACTACAAATCCTAGAATCCCATGGCCGGGATGGAAAAGTAACATTTCCAAACTGTTATGGAAACCTGCACCTAAGTTCTCTGGCCAGTTTGGGGAAGATGTCTGTGTAAAACTTCACCTCTGAAGGAAATTTCCTGAGATGCAAGAGTGATGGAAATATCTATATTCTTTAGAAGAAAACAATCCATTCCATAAAATGTTTTGCACTTTGCCAAATGACTTGCATTTCTTCACCTGTTTCCGTCCCAGGAGGCCCATTTACAAGACCAGGCCATCACTCATTGTTTGTTTGAAAGCTTGTGTGTCTCTTAGCTGGGCTTTCAGATACATCTGCTGTCATAGCAACAAAGTTGCTTCCTCCTGCCTTAATGCACATCTTTTCTTTTTCTTTTCCTCCACAACTTTTTTAAAAAATGTAGCTAGACTTGCTAAGTGGAACTTGGAGATCAGGCAGTACAATCAGAGTTTTTTTTTACAAGATCTTTCAGGGAAGAACTGGAAGGCTCTTTCACTCACCACCTATTTGTCATTGTACATTTTTCACCTGTTTGTTATAGTTATACAGTAAAGAACTATTATAATATTTTCCACATAGACCAGTCATGGGCACTTTCTTGTATTTAGGTGGATGCATACTCCTGTCTGAGAACTAGCACGATGTAATGATTTGAGCACTGGGCTACAACTCTGGAGTCTAGAGTCTGAATCTCTGCTTAACCATGGAAACCTACTGGATGACCTTAGGCAAGTCACACTCTCTCAGTCTCAGAGGGATGCAAAGACAAACCCCCTTTGGACAAATCTTGCTAAGAAAATCGAACAATGGGTTCACCTTAGGGTTGCCATAGATCAGAGATGACTTGAGAGCACTCAACAACAGCTCTTTGGGAACACAAACTTTGCATTCTAGTTACTGCCAGTGCAGTTTTTTCCAGTGAGATTTGATGGCCATAACATGCAAGAGTGTGCTAGAGAACCATCTTGCACCATAAGATCTTATGAGACCACAGTGCAGAATATCTCCAGGACAAAGGTGAGGGGAGAGACACATTAACGAAATTTATTAAATTTCAATATTATATTGTGTGTGTATGTATAATAATTTTACAGCTCATAACAATTAACAGTTAATAAATAGGTTTGCTATTATATTATAATATTATAGTATAGTATAATATTATATTATATTATAAATTATAATTATATAAATTATAATTAATTTTTGTAGTTCTTATCTAATCCGATGGAGAAGTAGCAAATCTTCTATATTGGCTCAATGACTGTATCACATTTAAACAGTTATGGTTGTGATTTTGGCAGCGTATCTTGTGCCACTGGTTAATTTACTGGCAGTGGGGAGGCAGGAGTGCCAAACAGGCATTCAAAGACCCACATATGGCCTACTGGCTATGCGCAGCCCATCTGGGTCATAGACAGACTACATCTTCAGGACCAACTGATAAGGCATTTCACTATATTCCCATCTTCCTGTTTCTCTGGAGGAATGATGACAAAAGACGCAATGAAAGGTTGAATGGTGAGAGTTTTCTAGGACAGTGAAATCCTGGCATGGTGGAGAAATAATTGGCAGTTCTCCTCATCAAGTAGTTTAGCAAACACTGTTCTAGGATACAGCTGGGCAGCTTAATGCTTTCTAAGACATTAACTACTCTTTATAAAATAAAAACTATATCTTTTGGAGGAAGAAGCATATTTAATAATGGAAATAATTTTCCCCTTTTTTTCTGGATTTCTCAGTGCTTTTAGTGAGTGCCCTACTAAGAGAACAGTAAACTCATTTTACAGTTTGCCTCACATCTATTACCTTTCAGGCAGAACTGGACATTATGTCATTGTAAAATACGGTCCCAAACACACTCTTGCCACAGGAAGATAGGAAGCCATGCAAATTGTCACTATAGTATCGCCTGTTGATTTGATTATAGTTTTTTAACATTAAGAAATATGTAAGTATCATCTGACAGCATTTTCAAACATGTAGTTATAAGTTCACCTTGGGGTTACCATCAGTCAGGAATGGCATGAAGACACACAACAACAAACGACAATATACTTCACACACTTAGACAAGTGTGCCTTTCTCAGTGCTGTTTCCATCACTTATAGTATTTTTTTCAAATTGTTATTTTCAGTAGCAGTTACACAGTATAATACTAAATTAGCCCCTTCCTACCTTCCACACCACACCCAACAGCCAGTAGTCTATACTGGCCTGACTCCCTCTCCCAAACCTGATGGAAACATCACTCTCAGTTTATGTTCAGCAAAGTATGTTGGCGGGGGAAGTTAAGATTGTGGCAATAGTGTCACAGTTTTGACTAGGCAGCAATCATGGCTATGGAACAATTATGAATGTGTAAATCTAAATAATGTTCCATATTCACTAAGTAGCTGATGTAGAATACTGGCCACCATTCTATGATTCCTCAGCATGATAGCTTCCAAAATATCATATGGTTCAATGGTGGGCCATTGAATTTGCATGTGACATATATCTCTAAGATATATTCAGGCTGTAAGTCTCTAGTCTCTAAGATACTTTCAGCTATGTGTGTCAATCTCTCTAATAATACATTAATACCAGCCAACAGCAATACCATTTTCAAACATGTACACTAAACCTTAGACTAGTTTGTCTTTTTTAGACCTGCTTCCATCACTTACAGAATTTTCAAAACTCAATAAATGCCAATGGACTAAGGAAATGCCAGTCAACACTGAAGCAACTAAGAATTAGTGGGAAGAAAGCAAATGAGATGAGCAAAACTGAAAATAAATTTAATCAAGAAAGACTCATTTATTACACTGTGGGAATAGTAGTAGTAGTAGCAGTAGTAGCAGTAATAATAATAATAATAATAATAATAATAATAATAATATAATAATTATTATTATTATTATTATTATTATTATTTCTATCCCACCTCTCCATATGAATCGAGGCGGTGAACAACATAAATACATTAAATTCATTAAGAGACATTTAAAAACATACCCAATCCTCCCCACCCACCAACCCACCTAAGACTAACCCCCTAAACACAAAACAATTAACAATTAACAACAATCAATTGACTATTAAAAGAACGGCAAGACAATTGATGGGAGGCGGTGGAAATACTAGTCTTGGAAGGGTTGTTGGACGAGATCAGTCTTGACTGCGTTTTAAAGCAGCCAAGACTGGTAATGTGCCGGGTCTCCTCCGGCAGGCCATTCCATAACTTGGGAGCAACAGAAGAGAAGTTCCTCTGAGTAACCACAGCCAACCTAGTTCTGAAAAATCTAAAAAGAAAAGTCTAAAAGCACTTAATGACTGCTAGATGTTTACACATACATCCACCCAGGTGGATATAGCTGGTGGAAGTACAAATATTATAAAGTGGGAAACCAGATTAAGCCACAAGAAGAAAAGCAGAATGTGCAGGAATGATTTTGATTGATAAAGCTGAAGGGGGGAGATGAAATAAATAATGTGTCATAGGGGACCTATAGCCCATGGGTCAGGTGTGTGGGTCCCATCCTGTCTGCCCACTCTGTCTGCCAGCTTTCCTCCACTCCATCAATAGAATAAATTTCTTGGAGGCAGTTAGAAGGAATAACATTTTCCTACTAAGCACTGAAAAAGGCTCCCATTCTCCATAAAAGGTGTTGTTTCCAATCAGCTACTGATCAGAGAGAAGAGCTTTTTCTATCAGGAAGTCTTAGGGTGGAAATGGCAGAGTGATTGAATCATGATTATTTATGAGACTTGTTCTGTTTCTTCTTGAGTAGACATGGAAAGGCATCTTCTGAACAAACATGCAGAGACTTAATATTTGGGAGCATATTTGAAAGTACTGCTAAGACCAACAGCAATGGCTGCTAGCTATGATGGCCGTACGCAGTGTCCAGATAGTACCTTTCAAGAGAATTTTCTCAGATATTCCCATCTTTGTTGAAAAAGGATGTCCCAACACCTCAAGACATCCTGGGGTGGGGGTGGGGGGACCACATGTTAAGATTTTTGAGGAAATATTTTGCATTTTTTTTCTACAAAATGATACAACATTGTATTTTATACAAAAAAAGACTTTTTGGTTCAGATTTTTTTTTTTTTTGCACAGAAATGATTATTTTGCACAAAAGAAAATCCAAAATATGCAAAAATATTAAAAAATATGTAAAAACACCTTCTAGTGGGGAGAAAACATTTGATTTTGTTGTTGTTGTTGTTCTGGTATATGAGAATGAAATAAGTGAAGATTTACATCACTGTTCAAGAGTAGCTTGTGGGGAGAAACAGCAGTGCAGATAGGCTTACTTTTTCCATGCATTGCTCATGGACTTCGAGGTTGGAATCTCATTGCTGACAGGCATGGAATAAGCTTCTGTTACTGCTGTGTGCTAGCTTCTAGGTCATTCCATAAGGAGATATTCAGCACCTCCTTGTGCAACAACCTTCTTTTCCTTCTGCACAACTGTGTCCCCGTGGTCAATTAGTGGCTAAATGACAGTGGGAAGTTCTCATGCAGTGAGCATCTGGGAAAAGAAAGAAGACATCCTTCTTCCAGATCTCCAGCTTACTCACGTATTCTTACTGGAAATGTGGGGGAATGCTGTCTTTTCTTTCAGATATAAAACTGTAGCTAGTACTGCCTGGATACCTCCCACCCCCTCCTAAACACTAATTGACCATGGAAACACTCTCCAGTGTAGACAAGCTGAGCTGCCCTGAGTCAAAAGGGGAGGAGTGTGGAAGTATGCTGATAGAATGATATACTCCTCCAGGTTTATGTAGGATCTTGGCCCAGGAGACATTAGGTTAGCCACTGTAAGAAATAGCTTGCTAAACTAGATAGACAGTTCATTTCATCCCACAGAACTCTTTTGTGTTCATAAAGTTCTTAAGTTCTTACAGAGATCTCCTAATTGCCCTCTGGAACAGGAGAAAAGTCCAGTTAATCTATCGTGTTGGACTGTTACTCTTTGGGAGCCCACTGTCAAGGTGTTAGTTACCTTAATGAGATTACAGTCCTGCTGATTGTCCCCAGCAGTTATAATCCAGAAGTAGTCTGCCCTCTGCATAGTGCTATGACAACTAATAGTTCCATCACAACAATGTCTATGATGGTGGACAGGACAGGAAGTTTCTTCTTTCCTAACTGAACAATGTTTTCATAGAGATGGTATGCATCGTTATTTCATTTATAAAGACCTAAGTTCACTGTCTTTGGCTGGACAGCTGGTCCAATCAAGAAGAAAATACACTTATATTTGCCGATAGGAACAAGACAGATGGGAAGAAGTTACTACATTGGTGTTATCTTAAAATACACATAAATAGATAGTCATAAAGATAAAGACTGTGTGCTTACTTTTTATGTTCTTTCCTAGTCTGTTGATGACATAGAAACTGTGTATGTGTAGCTTTTTGGTATGGTCTTTTAATCAATCAATAAATCGTGCCTTTGTTCATGAGCAAAAGCTAAAAGCACAGTCCAAACTTGCAATGACAGCCAGTGAATCATTGGTTCATAAGGGAGAACACAGTCCTTCAAATAACCTGGACCTGATCTTGTTTCCACTAAACGAACCTGAGGCCATTTCTGCACGAGGCTGTTATAGCGCTTTGATTCCACTTTCAACATGCTGTGGAATCCTGGGGTTTACAGTTTCAGGAGGGGCCGGCCGGCCCTTCCCGAAACTGCAAACCCCAGGATTCCATAGGATGTTGAAAGTGGAATCAAAGCGCTATAGCAGTCTCATGTGGAAATGACCTGAGAAGGTGGTGGGACAGAGAGAAGGCCTCTGCTGAAGATCCTACAGCTCTAACAGCCTTGTATAGGGAGATACAGTCTTTCAAATATTTGATCATAGCTCTCAGAATCTCCTAGCCTGCACAATTATGAATCTGCTCATGTTTTGAGATCTTCTGGGTCAGCCTCTGCTCTCTGTCTCATCATCCTCACAGGTACATCTGGGAAAACAAGGGAGAGGGCCTTCTCAGTGGCAGCTCTCAGATTCTGGAACCCTTTCTAGGGAGGCTAGACTGAAACCCCCGTTCTTAATCTTTCTGCAAACAAGTAAATGCCTTTTTATCCCAGCATTGATTTTTCAGGGGAAACAGGCATTGTATAATATGCTGGAGGTTTATTTGTTGTTGTTAAGGTTTTAATTGGTTTTAATTGGTTTCAAATATTATGATAGTTTCCTTGCTTTTTAATTTTTGTATGCTTTCAACTCTGCCCGATTGTATTCCTACACACTTTCCCATGAGGGGGTTGGCTCCATTAAAGATGGGCAGGGACCTGCCGCTGAGCAAGCGTTTAAAGAAGTGGGCAGTTGGCATAGGCAGTAAGCCCACTGATCACAGTAAGCTTGCTTGCTACTAAACATGCAAAGGATTTTAGCCTTATTTCATCTTCTTTCTTTATATTGGTTAACTAGTGAAATCATTTTGATTCGTTCTTTGTTTAAATACAGAACAAAGCACAGCCTTGGCGAGCAAAGAGCTCCCTTCTTCCTCCCATTGACCTCAGGTTGATCCTTGTTTGATGGAATAAAATGCTAACACAAGACTGTGATAATGTTATTAAAAGTGCTTTGCAAGCCTCCCCCCTTTCATTATTTTGAACTAAAAAACCAAGCTATATTGTTGCAAACAGGCCCTAGCACTAACTACACATAAATCCCCCATGCTCACACTATTCATGTAACCTTTATTTAAATCAGTAGGTAATGCATGGCTGATCAATAATACTTTTCAATTATTTAAGAGTCACACAAGTAAGAGAGTATTAATATCCCAGCCCTCTGAACTAAGAGTTACTTCTCACATTTGCATTTAGTTACTGCCCCTCTTTCAACCGCCTCTACATTTCATCAGTTCAGTGGAATGTTTTACTATTTACTATTACTATTTTACTATTTCAACTGACAGAATGGGAAACAGAGGGCCTTTCTGCAGTACACTGTTTCACTTCCATTACTCCACTTTCAGCATCCCTAGGGTATTGAACCTGGGAAGTGCAAACCTGGAGGATGTTAAAAGTGGGATAATAGCACTATAACAGTGTAGTGTGGAAAGACCCTGAGACTTGAACATCCTCTGATGATGTCATTGAGTACCAACCAATAACTTCTCATTCAAGCATGAGAGGGGAAGAAGGAGAGATAGAAAGATACACAACACATTTTCCTCTTTGGAAATTAGACTCATAACACCAATGAAAAACATATAACATCTGTTAAAAGAGCATATAAAACCAATGCATATTCATGCTTCAAAATTTATGCTTCAATTCATGCTTCAAAATTCATAATTTAACAAACACAGCAGCAGGCAACAACATTCAGTCAGGTGTTTACCCCCAGTGTTACAAACCATTATGCTTTCGTTAGTCTTAAAAAATAACAGGTTTCTTCCATATTTTTGTTGAAGAAACAAATTATCTCTGCCCAAAGAAATGGAGGGAATGGGTGTTAAATGTGATGATTAAGTTGAATTCATGAGTGGATATTTTTGGAGATTGTTGTGGTTGTCCTTAAAGACAGATCTGGGTTTTCTGGGCAAGATTTATTCACAGGAGGTTTGGCATTGCTAAGGACCAAGGTTGCCCAGTGGATTTCCATGGCTCAGCAGGAGTTTTAACTCGGGTGTCCTGGAGTCCTAGACCAACACTACACCATGCTGTCTCACTTTGGGGAGAGTAGAAATGGGCATTTTGGACAGTGAAGCAGCTGTCATGACCTGCCCCCTTACACAAAGAAGTTAGAGTTCACAATCCAACGCAGCATCAATGGCACAATTAGGCCCACTGAACATCATATGCTTTAAATTGTAATATTGCACCCCCTTATATATTGGTAAAACCCATTGAAATCTATGGAACTTATTTTTGAATTCTCATTATACAGTTACACTATATGGCTGCAATCCTATACATATTTACTTGGAAGCAAGTCCAGTTAAACTCATTGGCATTTATTTCTAAGTAAAGATGCAAGGGATCAATTGCCCAGTTATCTAATTTCATTCCAGAACTATGCCCAGAATATGAAATATGAAGCAGACAAGTGAAGGCAATCCATGGTGAATTCACATCTGCAAAAAAATACAAAGGCACAACGAATGTTGTCAAGCTGTCTTTCATTTTTAAGCTCTTCTTCCTTTGACACCTGTTGTTGTTTTCATGCTTTATCCAACTTCAGATCCAATGCTGAAGTCAGACTTGATTCTATTGCTGATAGCTTTAATTACATGGCTAAAGGACTCCTTGTAGAACTAAGTGATCTGAATTAATTATAGCATCACTAAATTATGTAACATGTGTGTAAAGTACTGTTTGGAATTCACCTTCATTTATATTCTAGCATAATGGTTGGTGTGTTTTTTTTTCTTGAATACATGTTTTATTTCTCCAGCACTTTCTAGCAAATCAGTTTTGCAGGGAGTGGGCAGTATATAATTTATGGTTCCATTTATCTACAGCAAAGTGCAGAAAAGAATATGAAGGGGAAAGGAGACTACATTTGCTGCAGCTTGACAAATGCAAGAACACAAATTCTATTTCCATATTATTGCTGCAAAGACTAGAGTTAAGCATTGACAATAGGGTTTGTAATACAAAATATAAATTGGCTTTTACTCTACCGGCTGATCATGGCCAAGGAAAAACCTTGAATTGCTGAATACTACTAGGCTAAGAAGTGTCTATGCTTTAAGGCTCACAGCCTTTCTCCAGACTTGTGGTTTGTACTGATTTGTCCCTCACCGTTTCATAATGCTTCTTGCCATTTCTTGTCATGTCTTGTCCTCTCTTTCCTCTTTCTTTCTTCTTTTCTTTTAGCAAGAATTACGAAGGCACTAATGGGAAAGAGTTGAGTGGGGGAGAAATACAGGATTTCCTTCTTTTTCCTCCCATCGCTGATCCCCATAGTATTGAAATCAGTACTGGAAAACTTGGAGCTGTTGTGTGAAATTACCCACAGTGCCTCTGATTATAATGACACTCTAGAGCATTCCACAGAATGTTGAATGGTGACTCTAAGCTCAGATTCAAGGCAAGGGCCAGCTGGTCAGCACTACGCAGATGGGTATTGCTGAGGTGTCCAACCTGCTAACAAAGGGTGCCTTTCCCTAACAACGCTAGAGGAAATGGATTGCTGTGGCTAAACCTAAGAACAATTGATTTCTTATTCCAAAACTTTTTCAAAAAAGCCCTACTGCTCATTGCAAAACTATCTCCTGAAACTGCTGCTCATCTTCCTAGCTGTATCATTATCTTAATTAATGAGGAAAAATCTCTGGCCTGCTTTATAGCCTGCCAGCATCCCACAATGTTTCTGTAGCTCAATAGACATAAAATTGCAGAGCAATAAAAAGAGAAGGTACTGAGGGAAAAGAGAAAGAGAATGGGAAACAAGCTTCAATGCATGCAGCTCCTCCAAATATCTCAGCAGCCATTTTGGATGCATGGCTGCAGAAGATGCTAGCCCTACGTGTTCTCTCTCTTTCACACAACATGACTTAGAAGGGTGCCCTTTTCTGAAATTAGATTAGACTTTACACACCAGGTTTCCAGAAAGGAAATTGGGCTCAAGGTGGTTCGCAGCCAACAATAAATAAAGCAATTCATAACATAATCAGGCATAATATCAATAATTTCATTTTGGATCTGTCAGCCACCTTGTGTCCCCTGATGGGAAAAAGACAGGATATATATTAAATGAACAAATAAATATCTCTATAACAAACCACATCTCTGCACAGATACTACAACTCTACAGAGCACATCAATCATCAACTAATAATGGGAATTGCAAAAACCCCAAAAGCTTTTTCTGGTGAAGTACTAACCACTTGGCCCTCTCTTCCCTGGCCTATATGGAAATAAGGGCCTTTTCCGACATAGAAAATACTCTTATCTCCCGCTTAAAAAAAATTCTTTTTTCAATCAAAACCTTTTGGTAGTGTACCCTGAGTAAGAAACCCTAGATTAAGGACTTGTCTCCACAAGGTATGAAATGCTATGACTGTAGCCCAATCATTTTCTTTCAGCCTGGTGTTGCTGCAACAGGGAAGTGGAGAGGACAGCCATACACTCCACCTTGTGCTCAGCCAGAGAAAGGCAGGATAGTAAATAAATAAGAATATTATAAATATCACCTTGACCATTTGTTTTATGAAGCCAAAATCCTTTTATTCCTGTGCAGACCTTTACAGCAGAGCTGGCCTAAGAGATTTTTATTGCCTGGGGTAAGATAGAAAAATTGCATTTCATCTTGCAGAATAAGGTGCATAGCACTCAAGGCCAGACCAGCCGTTTTGGCCCCTGAGGCTGCAAATCCTACAATTGCCCTTCCTTCTTCATCATAGTAAAATTTCAAGAATAATGAATGAATACTGTAAATACAAATTTACTGCCTTTTCATGACTGCTACACTCAGCTGCCAGATGCTAATCTAGTGGAGCTGGCTCTGCCTTCCAGAAGCAAAGCCCTCATGAAGGCTCCTGGAGATAAGAAGTGGAGCAAAGCATAAACAAACAGCTAAACCCTTGATGGCAGTCAGAATGTCTTTCCCTCCAATGAGTTTTGTATAAGTTTTTAATTACATGCTGTTGTCCTTATAGAATCATAGAGTTGGAGGAGATCACGGGGCCGTCCAGTCCAACACCCTGCCATGCAGGAACACACATCAAGGCATTCCCAATGAATGGCCATCCAGCTTCTGTCTAAAAACCTCCAGAGAAGGAGACTCCACCACATTCCGAGGAAGTGTATCACATTGCCGGACAGCTCTGACCATCAAGAAGTTCTCCCTGAGGTTCAGGTGGAATCTTCTTTCCTGTAGCTTGAATCCATTGCTCCTTGTCCTAGTCTCTGGAGCAGCAGAAAACAAGCCCGCTTCCTCCTCAACTTCACATCCCTTCAAATATTTAAACATGGCTATCATGTTCCTTGTTAACATTCTCTTCTGCAGACTAAATATCCCCAGCTCCCTAAGCTGCTCCTCACAGGGCATGGCTTCCAGGCCCTTCACCATTTTGGTCACCCTCTTCTGGACACACTCCAGCTTGTTGATATCCTTCTTGAATTGAAGTGCCCAGAACTGGATACAGTATTCCAAATGAGGTCTAACCAAATCAGAATAGAGTGGTACCATTACCTCCCTCAATTTAGACACCATACTCCTGTTGATGCAACCAAGAATTGCGTTGGCTCTCTTGGCTGCCACATCACACCGCTGAATCATGTTCAGCTTGTGATCTACCAAGACTCCTAGATCCCTTTCACATGTACTGTTATCCAGTCATGTGTCCCCCGTCCTATATTTGTGCATTCTGTTTTTTTCTGCCAAAGTGCAGTACCTTACATTTCTCTCTGTTGAAATTAATTTTGTTAGCTTTGGCCCAGCTCTCTAATTTTGTCAAGGTCATTTTGAACTGTTGTAGGTTGACTGTTGTAGGTTGTTGTGGCAGTTTATTAAACTGAAGAGTACTGTAATTATACACATGTGTGAGGATGTGTATAAAATATTACATTACCCTTCAGTTTAACACACACACACAGACACAGACACACACAGACACACACTTATAGATATAGATACAGATATTTGTATGTTAGTCTTCAAAACTAAGCACCTTTTCCCACCTAGTGCAAGCTTGGTACCAGAACTCACTGGCTTAAGTTAAAGGTATTTATATGTGTGTTGTGTTTATGTGAAATTTTTATTTTATTTTGCATATTTACAATATTTCCATCCCATTCCATATTATAAGGTTTCCAGGCAGCTTACAATAAAATCATTTGAACAATTTAAAGTGTGGAACATGAAAGACGATAACATTTAAAACAATAAAAATAATTAAAGCATTCTGAAAAGAGTACTAAATAATTTCATAGTTTAGAAAATTGCCGTTAAAACAAAGCCATGTATGTATGCTTGCTGAGTGAAGTCATTAAACCTCAAAAGAATGTATAAAAAGTCCAATATTAACTTGGTTCCAAAATGGGACCAGCACTGGTGTCAATTGGGTCTCCAGAAGGAGGGCATTCCACAGCAAGGTCACCACAGCTGGGAAGACCCTCTCCTACATCCTCATGAAGTATATTGCTGCCACTAATGGGACACAGATGAGGGCCCTTCCAGCAGATCTCAGTTCTCAGGCAAGCATCTATGGTGAGAGGTGTTCCTTTAAATATTGAGGTCTCAGATCTTTTAGGGCTCCAAATGTCATTAGCAGCACATTAAATTCAGGTCAGAAACATATTGGCAGCCATTGCAATACCTTTAGAACCAGTGCTCTATGGGTTATAACTATAAACTCTTCTGGTTAGCAGGCTAGTTGCTACAGTTTCGTATCCACAGCTTCTGAGTTGTCTTCAGGAGGATAGAGGGCAAACTGAAAAGAGAGCTAGTGAGAGCTAGGCACTTGGGCCCATTACACTATTTGGAAAAGGCAGGAAATAGAGTAATAGCATCACTACTCTAGGTTGTCTTGCTACTTGGGCCCTTTCTGCTCAATGCACACAACCCACCATGGGGATGGAGAAGGATGGGACTGAGATGACGCTTATATACGATGTCATCCTGGTTCCATCTTTCTCTCATCCCCAGCCAGTGCGATCACGCCACAAATAATTGACAGGTTTTCCCTATCAATGACTAGCAATTGTGCAACCCTCCAGCCATAAGCCCACACTTCCCTTGCTTGCAGAGGTCCTGGAAGCGCAATGGCTGCACTTTCTGCCTCAGCACATCCTTGGACAATACCCAGCTGTGCTGTGGCGAAAGAGGCATGGCCACTGTGATTCCTGGATCCTGGAGGCAGCCACTGCAGAGGGGAGCGCTCCATCGTACTCTCCTCCGAGGAGAGCCGCTGCCACCATCATCACCAGATGCTGCCAAGACAAAGGTAGGTAAAGCAAGGGCCTTGGTTAGCCAGGTTTTAGTGAGGTTTACTTGTTTTCATTTCCACAATTATGGGTTCCCCACAGACAGCCAACCCATGTCTGCCTTGCCCCATGACATCATAAATGCCTGCCCCTCAGCCTCAGATTTTGGCCCTGAAATCTCAGAAAATGGGATGATGCTGACCTAGCCAGGTTGAGGCACCAGTGTACTGATGCATGTGTGTGAGAGCACAGCAAGCACAGATCAGGAGATCTTGCTGCCACAGGCATCACCACCACCCAGCAATAAAAATACACCAGTATTTTTAAATTAGATGACTCTTTGCTGTACTTTCACCATATCCCAAATCAGCAACCACTG
Organism: Ctenosaura bakeri; assembly: GCA_948474755.1. Lineage (NCBI taxonomy): Eukaryota > Metazoa > Chordata > Lepidosauria > Squamata > Iguanidae > Ctenosaura > Ctenosaura bakeri. The sequence continues at coordinate 21,836 of CAOLHI010003941.1, read as the reverse complement.
CTTTCTGTCCAACCAAAAGAACAGGCCAGCAGCAGTGCAATGTTGAGGGCTTATGAATGCAAAATGGCACTGTGGTTGTTGAGTTCCATCCATAGCACTTGTTTGCTGGCTCAGTGGTAGCTTAATAAACTGAGGCACAGAAGTAGTTGAACATGATGTTCTTAAGATCAATGACAAAGAAAGTGCTATGGCCTATGCAATCACTCTGTTTTACTACCTATGCCTGCTTGAGTTCACTTTTGTAGTAAGCAAGGGGAACTTTGGAAATACAGGAGTGACAGCTAAATTGATAGACCAGGGGAAAAAAGAGAGACTTTAAATTATGTTTTGCTCTTCAGAGACCTGTCAGGATTAAAAACATACAGAGAGAGAGAGAGAGAGAGCTGCTTACCCATCTTAGCTTCAGATCTTGTTTTTGAGGTCTTGGGTTGAGCTGCTAGCAGCATTTTGCGAGGCTGGCAGCAAACAGCTTTCCTTGATGAGTTATATAAAGATAATCAATTGGCTTTAGAAGTTCTTCTGTTGCTCCTTCCCTTGTACTCTTAGAACACCATCTTGTATATGTCTGTTCAGAAGCAAAAACTTGAAAAAAAATCTTACTCGGACTATAATTTCCCCAAAGAAACTTCAGCCAGAGGATTTTGGGAACTGGAATTCTAAAACAGCTTTTCCAACCTCTGTTCAGTGGGGCTTTGGTGGGGCTTACTCCTGGGTAAGTGGGTATAGCAGGGTTGCAACCAGTCTGGAAGATTGACAATGTGTGTTTTTCACTGCCTCAAGACACATTCATGATATAATAGTTCCCATTAAATGCAAAACAGAACACATGGTGAGATTGAGATTCCATGCAGAGAACTAAGCAGGGAAAAATATACCTCAGCACTCTGAGGAATATTAACATGGCATTATACACTGAGTCACCAAATACCTTCATCTAATGAGCTTCTGAAGTGGTGCACCATATGGTACCAGCTTCAGAGATGCTAATCATACCTCTATGGTGTATAGAACATAATTTTCATAATACACAAAGCTTGGAGGATTAGCCCTCTCTGGAACAGCCCAGGTCAGCAGCTGAGGTGACAATTATGAGGTGATAACTGCCAACTGTGTTCTTGCAATAAGAGGACATAGTGACAGAGGGCAGAGACTCATAGGACTAGGCTACTGTTCTGAAATGTCTTCATTATTATCCAAAAACCTGAATTGCTTTTCAGTGGGGGGAAAAAACCCTACTTGTGAGGTAAACTGGCAGCCATAATCAATTTGACTGATAGTCACCAAAGACAGGGCCTTTTTAGTGGCAGGACAATCCCTCCAGATAAATGGACCCATCTGTAGTGGTTTCTAAACTGCCCTTGCAGATTTTCTTGCTTCACTGTGATTTCAGTCAGACGTTGCATGCTCAGTTTTGATTATTGCCTTTTCTTAAGCTACAGGGGAATTCTACATATTTACTTAAACATACTGGATGATGATTATGATGATGATTATGATGACGACGACAACAGGAGCTGTCACTGTCAGAATCATCATACTAATGTGCAGCTGGACACATTTTGTGCAATGGGAAAAAATGTGCAGTAGGACATAATTTTCCATGCACTAGGCAGTGTGAGATTTAATCAGGAAAAAGGTTGTTCTGTAAAACAAGTAAATGAAAAAAACATAAAGAAACAGAAAATTAAAATGACTTTTGTTACCTTTCATTTTTCATAACTTTATATTAATGGTATATTGTTGAGACCAATACCTGACTGCTTCAACTGCGACTGAGAAGAATGAACACATAATGAAGTTATGTCTAGCCGCTTTGCGTACAATTGTGCTACTGCAGAGATAGTCAGCTGCCTTTCACCGTGGTTGCAAGATTCATTGGCACTTAGACAGTACAGGTTTTCATTACCAGATTTTGTAATAAGTTTCACCATTACGTAGGTTTAGTAATTTCTGATTTGGTCCACAGTATTATTCACATCTCTGAGAGAATGCCATCATATTTTCAACCAGTGTCTCAGTGAGATTGTCTCTGTTAGTTTCTATGATGCACTACATGTTGAAGCAAATTAACATGTGGTGCTGGGTGGATCATGGAGAAGCATCTCCTTATTACGAGCCCTCAGGTTTCTTGGGCAGTGGGGTGGGGGAAAGCTTAGAATAAACCCTGGTCAGTCTGAAGATAGCTTCCCAAATTCTTTCACTCTGTCTTTCTTCATTCCTCACTAGTCATTAGAGAAAAATAACAGGAGCATTAGTAAAGCTGCTAGCTATTAAATGGCCTCCCTTAAATGATAATTAGCTAGATTTAATAATGAATTAAACATCATTAACTGGGCTTTTTAGTAATGCCTTTTAAAAAAATCCAGTAATTGTTGTTAAAATGAATGTCTTGGCATTGCCCAGCCTTTCTAATTACATTAAATTGTTATCACCCATGTATAGTATGTGGCTGTTCATGCATTGCTTAGGCAATGGGCAAAACAGTCTTCTAAGTTCAACTTGGTTGTTCTGCTGATAATTCAGTGATACTATTTCTTTAAAACCTTTTAAAAAATCCAGATTTATCCTTATTATAAGTCTGTTTGTTAAGAACTGTGATAAATGGCTAAAGAAGACTAGAGTTTACAATTTGTAGGTCAGGCACTACCATTAGGCAGAATGAGGGGACTGCTTCAGTCTGCAGGTGTGGGAGTGGCAATGAGGCACTGGGGAAAAGAGCTATGGATCCAGTACATCTTGCCCCATACCTGCTAAGCTGCCTTTCAGCCCTCAGGTTTGGGGCAGCACACACTGCTCTACTGCCAGCCTTAAAGTATGATTCAGTTCAATTATCACTCTAGTTGATTCTGTATGTAGAATTGGATGGCGTCAGTTTATGTTTTGGCTTCAGTTAGCAGAATATCTTGGGTCATCCCTGCTATCAGGAAATGACAACAGGGACAAGATTCAGCCAAAGTCAAGTACTCACCTATTCAGTTCACCGAAAGAGATTTAAACATGTGGCTGGCATCCTGCTCAGCAATTACAATGTTGTATGTCTGACTTAAAACATCACAATTCATTTTTACGGTCATTGCAGCACCACAATGCCCAAAAATCCTCCAAAGCTTTTCTGTACATGGCTGCAGGAAGAAAGTTGGACTTCTGTCACTCACCATCCAGCAACTTGGAAATGGTTGTGTTGAGGAGGAGGGGGGGTCCATGGATTAAAAAGGTAGGGTTTAGGGTATAGCATTGGGAGATGTAGATAGATATCTAAAGCTATGTCTCCTGATGCAGGATCTCAGCCATATGTTTATGTTTTGGTGCTTTCTTAGGAGTAACTGCCATGGAACTCGACAAGACTTATTTCTAAGTAGGTGGACAGCAGAAAGATCATACTGAAGAGTTGGTTTCCACTTGGTCTGGAAGGAATCTGTGTAATTATAAGAACAAAATAGAACTAACTGCTGCTCTCAGTTGCATAACCATCAAACAAATGATTCTCAGTCTTCAGTCCTCCAGATATTTTGGACTTCAGCTCCCAGAATCTGTGACCATTGCGTATGCGGCATGAGGATTCTGGGAGTTGGTCAAATGACATATGGGGACTAGAGCTGGGAACTACTGGTCTAAATATCCATTCTAGAAAGATATTTTGAATATCACTCCCCATGATTTTTTAAATGCTCTGTCAGACTTCCTCAACCTAGCACACTTAACGGTGTCTCAATCCAGTGCCCTCCATGTAGGAAGGATGCAAGTTCCATTTCAGCACCTCCGGAAGTCTCCACATAGGCGAGGGCCACGCTGAAGAATTCTCCATCAAAAGCAGCCTTGCCTTCTCCCACACATAAGATCATACTTTGCTAGAGTTTTGAATATGTTTTGACTGTTTTGTCTTTCTCTGCAGAACAGTTGGATGAACTTTGAATCATGCTTTCTTAAAAAAGAAAAAGTCTGCTGGTGAATCTGAACCCCTCAGATCTTGACCTCCTCTGTAGCCTTTCTTTGTTGTTTTTTGTTTTATTTTTTACATTTTGAAAGCTCTGTGACCAGCTAATGAGATGCTTTTCCTGTTAGGGTACAGACTGTTTGAAATATACTTGTAAAAAAAAAGGCAAAATATAATGCATTTACAGTTAGAGAAAGAATAGAGCAGGAATGTCAACAAGTAGAAATGTTTATACTGATCTCATTAAATGATTTCCCCCATCCATTAACACCATGGAATGGGGTTAAGAGATGTGAATCTTCTATAGGAGCAACATGCTTGTTGGATACACCAGACACTGAATTCAAACAGCTTAGACTTTGAAGTGTTGAGGCTCTGCCCTGGACTTCCTGGGGCTTTCTCAAAAGTGGAACCTATTGTGGAATGCTCTCCCTTGACACTCGTTAGTTTGGGTGCCAGCTGAAAACATTTTTTCCCCTGCCAGGCTGTTAAAATAATTGTTGGCCCTGTTGACTAGAATGAGGTAGCTCAATAACAATAAGTATTGACTCTAACACTGACTGATAGTATTTGTATTTGCATTAGATCTTTAAAGATTGCGGTGTATTGTAACCATTCTGGGATCATTTGAGAACAAGGGAAGGGAACTTTGGAGTGTCAAGGGTCATGGTGACTATGAGACTCCAAACATTGCCCTCCAGAACAGTAATGAAGAATTTGGCCATGCTGCTGGGGCTTCTTGGAGTTGGTTCAAAACATTTAGAGAGCCAAAGATCCAGCACATCTGTTTTAGACCAAAGTAAAGAACCTATTAGAGCTTGGAAGTTACAAGTTAACTGTAACAGTTTCCTGTAACTAGTTGTTCTTCAGGAGTAAGAAGGATGTAATGAAAATACATATAAACATAACAAAATGAGCAAGAGTGAAGTTATTTCACTAGTTCAACAAATAATGGGGTCTAGAAACTTTCAAAAGTTACTTTTAAAGGCCATTTTAACAGATTTTTTCAGATTTTATGTTAGTGTTTTATCAGTCCAGTTTTGTTTTGTTTTCTCGGAAAGTAACAAAAAATTGTGGAAAAGCAATGAGCAGAGAAGCAAGCAATGGAAAGAGTTTTTTTTTCCCCATTACTGATATGAGTAATAGCAATGGTGGCTTTTCAGCATTGTAATGGCAGGGACAATTTTTTAAGCTCCAGTACTATCCAGAAAGACTGCAGTTAATTATGGTAGTTTGGTTTCTTTATCGTTCTGCTGCATCTCCCTGTGTCACCATTTTCTAGCCACTGGATCCTTTATAGTAGAATTTCATATTCCCCTCTGGATGTAAGCATAAGGTAATTGTGGACTTGCTTGCTTCCTGTTTGATCACTGGGATATTTACAGCATGGCAAATGCAGCTGGCAACAGCTTTAGAACTTTACTTTTAATACTAAATGTCACTTTTAATACTGATAGTTTGAACTACCCATGTCATACCAGGGTGAGCTATTCCATAAGGAAAACTACCTCGTGTGTTATTGTCCTTAAAAGCCTGTATAGCTCCTCTTTGAAATACACACACAATAAATAGAAGCCTGAAAATCTTTTTTTTTTTTTTTTTGGTAAAAATCTTGCTCCTTGGGGTACAGCAATCAAGATGGATTTGCTCCATTGTTCACCTAAGTGGGCCATAAAGTTGGACTTCAAAAGCACCGTCAGTAGGATTGCTCAATAAAACCCGTTTATCTTGCCAGTGCTGCGGACTTGGAATAGCATCTGTCCTCAGTTCCCAGTTTAGCTGTGGAGTTACAGAGCACCTTGAACACCTTGATTGCTATTCTCAACCTCATTTTACTATCTTATAAAATAGGAATAAAAGTGATCTGACCCACAAAGTGATGGTAAATGAGGAGAGATGACTCTGACACTTTCCTTGGGGTTAAAAGTACTCTGTAAATGATAGATATAAAAGCAGTCAAACACACTCTGGAAACAGGATGGTGTACCTGTAGGCAACAGATCCCTGCAGAGAAAGCAGAATATGTTGCGAAGCAGATAGGGCTCTATTTTGCCATGCCTTGATGCTGCCCTCCCCCAAAAACTGTTGCCTGAAGTGGGTTCCTAACTCCTCCTGATACAGAGATTGGAAAGTTACTTGTGCTGGAAAAAAAGGCAGGACATAAGTTTAATAAACAAACAGAATAGTCTTCTATCTTTTATTGAGGCCATACTCTCATAACTGTTCGAGTAGCTAAAAAGTTACAATTACACCAATAGAGGAGAGATGTTTCCCCACATTAAATGGCAATTGTAGTAATCTGATATAGGTTTATATTCTTTTAACTTCTGTTTTAAGCTCCTGCAATATGAAAAGTGTGGAATATTAAATAAGTCGATAGATAGATGGACAGATAGGGCACAATACCTTTGCTATTTGAAAAGGTAATTGATTACAAGTAAGTATTTACTTCCAAACTTTGTAGGATTGTTAGGGCTGATCCTAGGGCCCACTCTGAAATCAGTGCAGACAAGTGGTTATCTAGAGTACAGTCCTCCCTCCACATTTGCAAATTTGACCTTTCTGAATTTGATTATTCATGAGGCATGTGTCTGCCTCCCCCCTCCATTCTCCCTCTCTCATTCCCATGCCTTTTGCCCAGGTGCCCATGCCTTCCTTCTCCATCCTCAGGCAAAAGGCAAGCGAATGAAGGGGGGAGCATAAGGCACACACGGACCTTCCTCTCTATTCTCTCCCTCTCATTCCCTCACCTTTTGCCTGGGTGCAGGGAAGGAAGGCACACACACAGAGAGACAGACAAAACACAAGAGAATGGGAGAGGGGAGCCCTACATGCAGAGAACGAAGGTGTGCACACCTGGGCAAAGGGCAAGGGAGGGGGAGAATGGGGGGAAAGGCAAGCGCAAAGGACTTCCACCTCCCATTCCCTTGCCTTTTGCCTGGGTGCATAGAAGGAAGGCATGCTTGTGCATTCCCTTGCTTGCTCACTTGGGTGGGGGCAGGGTTAGTTGCAGTTTTTCAACTTTCACAAAGGTTCTGCACCCAAAACGTCACAAAAGTGGAGGAGCCACTGTGCAAGATAATTATGTTTCATGACTGCAACATTCCTGTTTTCATACTGGCGACATCCCAAGTCCCAACCTGTGTTAACTCTGCTGCTGTTTGTACTCTGGTGTCTCAAAACCATCAGAGAATCTGCTGCATTGTTTCTCCCACCCATCTCATCATGCAGCATAACACTTCCAGAGAACTGGGTTGTCTATTCTCAGGTAATATCACCGTGCTAAGATCCCATGTTGATGGTGCTCCTGTATATCTGAATATAAAATATGTTATTTTGTTCCAAACTGAAAAGCACGTGTGATTCATGGCCTACAGTTTTAAAGCAGACAGCACATAGAGCTTGTGTATAAGAGTTGTGTTTGCTGGTTACATTCATCATACTAATTTTTATTTAATTATGTATACATGGATGAAAGAGGGAGGAAAGCTCTGCATAGGCTTCAAGTGTTCTTGCCCAGATTTTTTTTTAAATAAACAGTCCATTTAAAGGAAAAGCCAATATGAGAGCAGAGCTATCGGCCAAAAATAACCAGTTTTAATAGAAGCAACATTTCATCTTCCCCTAAGGTAGCCATGAGTGTTTATCCACAGAGGACAGTCCTCAGTTTGAAAAGAAGCATCTGTATAAATTTCATAATGTATGAGTCTGGACTCATGATTTTCTGACCTCTGTAGAATATACATATCAGTAAGATGAGACCAGCATTTGTGATTGGCAATACTGGATACAGTTAAGTTGCCCTCTTAAGACATAAAGAGGGGAAATCCATCACCCAAAGAGAGAGCAAAATAGAAGAAGAAATGCATATGTGTTACTTTTTATAAATAATGGCTATCATAGAATTGTAGCATTGGAAGGTCAATGAGTCATTGAGTTCAGCTCCCTGCTCAGTGCAGGATTTCCAGCTAAAGCATCCAGAGCCAGTAGCTGTCCAGCCTCTTTTTGAAGATGTCCAAAGAAAGAGACCAAACGACCTCTCTAGGCAATTTGTTCCATTGCTGAATCGCTGTCACTGTAAAGGAGTTCCTTCTAATGTTCTATCAAAATCTGCCTTCCCATTAGACCTGGTCCAGCCCTCTGGGACAGCAGAGAACAGGCCTGCCCTGTTACCATACCTTACACCCCCATCCTGCAGGATAGGAGGACTGGTGAGGAATATCATTTTTATATGAGTTGAACATATTTATGGCTGGAAAATACATTATTGAAGCAACACTGATCTGAGACATGCCAAGTCAGACCACCTGAAACATGGCCAGGTTATAAAGTTCAAAGAAATATAGGTGGAAGGGCCCTGGCATAGGAGTTCAAACTAATCTCTTCTCTGATCTCAAATCTTTGCATTTCCAAACAGGGTCAAATAAGACAATCAAAACCTATCCATTTTGATCTTATCCAGATACCTTTATGACACCTCCCCACAATGGTCCAAATTTCAAGGGATTGTCATGATTTCCATAAATTCTGTCATTCTGGTGTCAAAGTAATCTCCTATTCCAGAACCCTTTGGTCAGTCAGTCCCATGTGAAAGTTTTTTTAAGCTTTGTCAGAACACTCCTTCCAAGTGTGGAAAAGGGTATTTAAACCCTGACTTTTTTGCCCTAGAAATTTGTAACACTTTGGATTGTCAGCATTGCTGTCAGCCTATGTTGCCCTCACATGCCCATCTGAGTCTCCATTCTTCATTCCATTTCTTCAGGAATGGTAAATATCACCCTCTTCCATCCCTAAATTTCTCTCTATCCAACCTTCATGCCTTATTTTCCAATAGCCTTGTGTTACTCTTGAGAATGTCTAATTTCCCGTGTGTGCGTGCTTGTTATTTCCAATAAAGCATTTTGTTTATTTTAAAACTGGAGCTTCTCTCTGAATTGGTACTGGTATGCACAGGTGAAAAGATCCTGCTGTTACCCTCCTCTGGCAGGCTTCCCTTGAGCTATACTTTCCCCAAATTTCAGTGAGAAGTTGGCATTACAGGTGAGTCCTGAAGTCCACCCTCTCTTAGGGAAATAGCTTCCTCCTCTCTGGGACAGCCAATGAGGTATTTAAAAAGTGCTATCATGATACTCCTCAGTCTTCTCTTCACCACAATGAACAAGCCCAAATTCTCCAGTCTTTCCTCATAAGTTATATTTTCTATACCGCTTATCATATTTGCTCCAATCCAATCCAATTTGCTCCAATCTGCTCCAACCTGTCGATATTATTGTTGTTCCTGTTGTTGTGTGCCTTCAAGTCATTTCCAACTTCTAGTGATCTTAATGCAAACCTATCACGGGGCTTTCTGGGACAGTGTGTGTGATGCACCCAAAATCACCCAGTGGGTTTCCATGGCTAAGTGGGGAATCAAACCCTCATCTCCAGGGACGTAGCCCAATGCTGAAACAATTACACAATGCTGGCTGTCATCAAATATGTCTCTATCCTTCCTAAAAGAAGGTGCCCAGAACTGAACATGGTACTCCAGATGAGACCTGACCAGCACAGAATATAGTGGGACTATTACTTTCATCGACTTGCATATTGTAGTTCTATTAATTCTGGATAAAATAGCTGTTGCTTTCTTTGCTGTAGCATCTCACACTGCTGCCTCATGCTCAATTTATGATCAACAATAATCCCAAAGTCCTTTTCGCCTGTAGTACTGCTCAGCTATGTATCTTCCATCCAATGCCTGTGCGGTACATTTGGATTGTGTGACCTAAATGTAGAATTTTGAATTTGTCTCTTTTGAATTTCATTTTATTAATTTCTGCCTGATTTTCTAGCTTATCTAGGTCCATTTGAATTCTGTTCCTATCTTCCAATGTGTTAGCTACCCCTTCCAGTTTTGTGCTTGATAAGGATTCCTTCCACCCCGTCATCTTAAGTCATTTGTGAAAAACAACAGCCTTAGGACAGAATCTTGAGACACTCCAGTTGAGACCTCCCTCTGGTTTGAAGTTCAGTCATTGAAGATAACTCTTTGAACATGGCTTTCCAACCAGTTATGGTTCTATCTGACAGTGTTCCCATCTATTGCACATTTAATCAATGTGCTAATCAAAATAGTATGGGGGACTTTATCAAATGCATCCTTATGTATCATTATGCCTTTCAAATGGAGCATATCTTCATACAGAGTAGATGTAGACGCATTTTCTTCTGTTGATAACCATATTCCTTCACATCCTCCAACATTTCAGAGATAAAAACTGGGACACGTGTCCAAGTAACATCCGAGTGGAGTTAAGATGGCAAAAGTTATTAATTGAGAAACTTATACATCCTAGGAGAGATTTCAGTAGTTTGTTCGTTGCCTGAGGGAAAAACAAGATTCTGCTCCCTTCTCTCCTCTCCTGTAGTTAATTATAGTTAATTAAATACAAACTACTTTTGCATTTTTAACTCAGTTTGCAGCAATGGAAGTAAGTGGAAGGCAAAGGGGAAAAGGGGAAGGAGGATAATGAAGCTGAGGCATTTTAAAAGTAGCTGAAAAAGTAAGAAGACAGAGAATTAATTAAGACTGCCCCTACCAGACAGGAGCAGTTGGAGGGTATGTTTCTTTAGACAGCCTGCTTGAGGTGGCATGCCAGCAGTGGAAACAGCTGAAGCCAGCGGCTGGGTGAAACTAGGACTAAATGTGAGCAACCCCAGCCCTTTTCTTTCTCTCTTTCTGCCCCACCTTTTCTGTTTGTCTTTTTCTTTCTTTCTTACACTGTACCCTCTCTTTCTCTCTTCCTGTCCTCCTGTGGGACAGCAGGATATAGTGGACTGTCCTCAGTAAAGCAAACACGGCACCTTCTGCATACAGTTCTGTGTGCATGGTTTCTTAGAATAGATATAACAGCAAAAGCTAAGGGCCTTTTACCCTACACTGTTATAATGCTATTATTCCACTTCCAACATCCTGTGGAATTCTGGGGTTTGAAGTTTACTGAGGCCAAAGAGCTCTCTGACTGAGCATTCTAAATGCCCCTCTCTAAACTGCAAACCCCAGGATTCCATAAGATGTTGAAAGTGGAATAATAGCACTATAACAGTGTAGTGTGGAAAGGCCCATTGAGAAAACATGACCGAGGGGAGGGTTTATAGCCATAGCTGAGCATTTTTCTTTCTGTGGAACAGTATGCAATTAAGAGACCGCCGTAGGAGCACTTGCAAGTGGATGTGAAGGAATATGCATCATGCTGATGACACAGCAGCCAAGGCAGAAATGGAGGGAGGGGATCAGACTATATGAAGTTCACTGAATGTGTTTTTCAGAACTTTAGCGTTAAAATAGATGGAGACTAAGCTAATGGTATGAATCGATGTGTAAGAAAGCTGCAGTAAGTTGTGGCAAATAAGTGAATTTATGCAAACACAAGAGTGTAGATATAAAGAGGATAGAAAATTCAAAGCAAATGTTTAAAACAGGATACCTATGGTAAATAGATAGCTTGTAAGAATGCATATGGCGATGGAGCAATTCCCTAATCTGTAAACAGTACCTCTTCTAAAAATGTATATACAGACTATGTGCTGTATACAGTTGGACCTTTACATTTCCTAGGGTTAGGTGCATAGGACCCCCACAAAAGTGGGGAAAATGCAAATATCAAAATGTATGTGTGTCTGTGGGAAGGGGAGCAAGGCATGGTGGGATGAGTGGACACCCAGAGTCCAAACTAGGTTAGGGAAAGGAAAGGGAAGGGAGACAGGTTAGCATGGTGGCCCTATACTTTCACCCTGTCACCCATCTCCTTCCTTGTATTGTGGTGGGGGGCACTGGGAGAGGATTTGTGGTGCTGAGAAATTGGGCTGTGAGCCATCCTGAACTCGCCAGGCAGCAGCTGGTGGTGGTGGTGGAGGAGGAGGAGGAGGAAGAGGAGGAGGAGGACCAGAGGTGAGTTTTTAAAGGGCTGTGCAGCTTGATCGGAGCCTTCAAGAGAGAAGTTTCCCCCAGAAAAGAAGCACCTGAGGAGAGTGGGCACTGGAGAAATTCACAAATAATCAAATCAATGAAAATGAAACCTGCAAATGTGTAGATGTAAAGCACCATGACAGACAAAGTGGAAGAAAGTACTGTGGAGGTATTGAAGTTATAGAGTTGAAGAATAATGTTATAGCTGGAATGGGGAACCTGAGCCCTCCAGAAGTTGTTACAACATCCATCATCAACCACAAATGGCTTTGCTGGCTGGGAATAAATAGGAGTTGCCATTCCACAACAACAACTGCAGGGCCCCACGCTCTTCTGCTTTGTCTGTTGGACAGAAAGAAAAAATTGTGAAAAACTGGTGTTGAAGGAACAAGGACTGGTGCAAAGTGCTGAATAAGAAGCTGTACCAAGTGTGATAAGGGCATCTTTGAAGATGTAGGTCTTACAAGAATTCCTTTCTTGCTGCATAGTTACAGGTATATCTCAGTTAACAAAATGAATGTGTTTTCCTAGGCATTATGTCTTGGCCATTTCCGCACTAGACTGTTACAGTGCTATTATTCCACTTTCAACATCCTATGGAATCCTGGGATTTGCAGTTTAGGGAGAGGCCTCAAGGGCAGTTTAGGGCCTCTCCCTAAATTGCAAACCCCAGGATTCCATAGGATGTTGAAAGTGGAGTAATAGCACTGTAACTGTTCAGTGTGGAAATGGCCTTTAACAGAAAATTTGGTACCAGAGCAGAAATAACATGGAAATAATTTGGATAGGAAAACATATTGTTTCTAGGTACCTTTTGAAAGATTATTATTTTTTACCAGCCTCTGCTTTTCATATGATTCTGTTTGGTGGCCAGGCTTATACATCTGTGCTTTCTTAACATGCTGGGGGTAGCTGGTGAAGTAAGCTAATCTCTTTTTCACTTTTTCCTTTCTGTTTTGCCGTTCCCACATGCTCAGTAGGGGATTCCGGAGGAAGCTGCTTTTTACCTTTTCTGTTGTAGTCAGGCACACAGAGCTGCAGCAGGATTAGCTAGAATAGAATCTTGCCCTTTTCTAGCTCAAATTTTATTGCTTTGTTTACTGCAGACATGCTTCTGTGACCCAGCACCAAAGATCTTTGTTTTTCCAATCCTCCAGCACTATTCCCCAAATGTCAGCTAGACAGATGACAAGGAGGAAGGGGGGAATAGGAGGCATAAAAAAACTTAGTAAAAAGGAACTTCTTTGTCAGAGGCTTTATTAACTGAGGTATGTTTGTATAGCACAATGACTCCATTTTAAACTGCCTTGTCTACATGCTGTGGAGTCCTGGGATTTGTAAGCTGGTGAGGCAGTAGAACTCTCCGGCTGAGAATCTAAATACTCCCTCCCTAAATATCAAATCCTAGAATTCCATAGGGTGCAAGCATGGCAGTCAAAGTAAAATCATAGTGGTATAATTGGGTAGTATGGAAGGGCCCCAGATAGAACCAACAGAATTGAGAGAAGGAAGCACAAAATGAAGACCTTGATACAATTTCACAAAGAAAGTTAAAGAAGAGAAGAGGGTAGGAGGCATAAGTCAATCTCAAAAGCCTTGAGAGATGCCAATCTACCTGTGCAGTAATAACTTTCACTCTATTTATTTATGTGCCCAGTATGCCCAATATTTATATCACCCATTAACATATAATTATCAGGACAGTATCACTGAAGGTTTCACATCAAATTTTAACTCAGCCCACAGATTTTGACTCTTCCTGGTTCTGAGCCCTTTAACCCAGGTTGTAAAATTAGGAAAATGCTCCATTGATTTAAAAAATGCCTGTTAGAGCCTTAATATGTCATAACTACCTATATGATCATGGTGGTAGGTCATAGAATCATAGAGTTGGAAGAGACACCAGGGGCCATTGAGTCCAACCCCCTGCTATGCAGGAACGCCCATCAAAGCATTCCCAACAGAGGGCCATCCAGCCTCTGCTTAAAAACCTCCAAAGAAGGAGACTCTACCACACTCTGAGGCAACATATTCCACTGCCGGGCAGCTCTGACCATCAGGAAGGTCCTACTACCATGACTCCCCAGCCCCAATCTTTTCATGGCAACTCTGATGCAGCATCAGCCCATGACAGCAGCAAAGGCAAATCAAATCTAGAGTATGATGATATGCAATGCAAACAAGTCTCAGCTTTTCTGATCCTTAAATAAGAGGAAAACTCAGACAAACTGTGCAATGACTGAATTATTAGTTAGTAAATGAGATGACACTGACTTCGGGACAAAAGCTATATGAGGACAGCACAAGGGAAAGCAAAGGCAACTGTAAATAAAATACTGCATATCAATTCTAATTTCATTTCTCTTGCCTTTTGCTTGCTTCCAGCTACCGCTAGGGAGAATTCTCCCACTCAGAATGGATTTCGTAGGCTAAGCACCAAGGGAATGCCCTGTTTCCCATTGGCCAATTTTCTGCTTCTCTTTAATGAGAGCAGTTGTGTCTCATTCATCATCTCCATGAATAGATTTCATCCAGCTGTTTCTTTTGATTTCACAGTCTCACTGAGCAAAAGACCTCTTAGCCATTTGGCTCATTTATTTATCTAAGTTTTTTTAAAATCATAGAGCGACCCAAAGACTTAAATTCCACATGCTGCTTCTAAAAGGTCCTGAGCAGTTTGTGAAGAGGGTTATCTGAAATGTCTCCTTCGGTCCTATAATTCTGAGAAAAAATGTTTTTATTGTCTGAGACCCTGTTATATGTCCCAGTTGAGGAGAAGTTGATGGGTTCTTAATACTGGGCCTTGGATGTAGCAGTACCCCAGTTGTGGAATCCCCAATCCAGAGAAGTTAGGTTATCTTCCTCCATATCATCCTTCAAAGCTTGATGAAAGCAATGATGATTTCCCATGCTTTCAGAAGTTAACCCTACTCTCTAATTTTATTATTAATACCAAGTTTTACTGTATAAAATGTTGTTCAGCCTTTTATACTTTATGAATGGCATTCTGTTCATGGCATGTTCAGGCATACATCCACTCTTTTTTTAATCTTTGCAGAGGTTAGCATTCTCTTTACCCTCTGCAACAACCAGAGCCCTCACTGGACTCACTGTTTAGCCAACCCAAGCCCCTGGCCATTCCATGGCTGGTAGAAAGTGGAAGTCAGAGGAGCATCTGACTATGTCTCCTTAGCCAGTTGCACAATGATTCATTTACATCATTTACTGAGCTGTCTGGAGGACCCCAGAATATTTTATGAAATTATATCATCATTATGTGTCTGACTATGGAAAGAGCTAGACGTTTCCCCAGCCTCCCTCCCAATTCTTCACTATTCATGGAATGGCTATGAGAATGTGACCTGCAGTGGCTAAACAGTGAGTTTTGGGGGCATTGAGACAACGGATGTCACATAGTTCCCCAGGA
Organism: Ctenosaura bakeri; assembly: GCA_948474755.1. Lineage (NCBI taxonomy): Eukaryota > Metazoa > Chordata > Lepidosauria > Squamata > Iguanidae > Ctenosaura > Ctenosaura bakeri. The sequence continues at coordinate 6,527 of CAOLHI010003941.1, read as the reverse complement.
GGAATTACACTATGCCATACAGGATCTCAACCTATGTGTTTTCCTCTTTTTATTTACATATAGCCTGAGGTGTTGAGTGAGACAATCCAAAAATCATGTAAACAGATGAATTTACATCTTTGTTGGGGGCGGGGCTCTACAAAAATACTACTTCTCTGAGTTCTCAGTCATTCGGAGAAGCCTTACCTGTGTATGACATCTTCATTAATTAGTCTCCCCTTGCCCACATGATCACGCGTGGCGGGGGGACACCTTTGCTGGCCTCCCATGAGAAGAAACCATGCAATCACTGTGTGACAAGGGTCACACAGTGGGATGGGGAGGGAGCGGAGTCTGCAGACCCCTTTTAGGGCCACACCACCCCTTCCTCAAGCCCAAGATCAAGGTCAAGTTCACTTCCAGCTTTATGTTAATTAGGCATACATTAATAAATTGCCCTAGTTCAACCCAAGCCCTGTGTGTGGTCTCTTCATTTCATGGGTTGGGCAGCAATAGGAACCATGTAAACATGGGAGGTGTGGGTAGTGGCCATAGCAGAATAAGGTGCCAGTCCAGTTCTTCCTCATGGATTTGTGGAGCATGTAGGAAACAGATAGGCAAAGTACACCCCATGGGCAGCCTGTGGACCACAAGACTGTTTTTGTGGTCCTCATGGGCCAGCCATCCCTTTTTAAAAATTAAGTGAGAAACCCATACACTCTAGGGTAGTAACTCCCATCCATATGTAGGGGGTGATGGATGCCATACTTGGATGCCCCAAACAAATATTGACTATTAAGGCTGTGTGCAGAAAGCCAGGTTTTAAAAATGCCTAGGTGTTTTGCTTTGGAGTGATGGACCTGATAGTTATAATCTGGCTCCTTTGTCTGGTTGCTATGGACTAAGATGATCACGAGAATAAACCATGACCAGAAAGGAAGATAAGCTCCCAACCAAAGGGGATAACTAGATAAACATGTAGGGAAGAACAATGCACAGTATCATACTTGGCAGTGCTATTTTTCAAAGCTAAGGTATCTGTGTTGCTCTTTGTTTTAAAGGTAGCACGCAGTTCATTAGGCATCAGTCTATGAATAACATATTGGTAATGTGTTGCTTTAGATTAATTTTATATTATTGTTTTCTTTAGCACAGCTGCTTCTTCTCTCCAGACCTATCCATGTGGGGTGTGATGGAGGGTTGGATAGGGAAAATTAGCAAAAAGAACAACCAACATGAATGCAGGTTCTTACTATGCATCCTTTCTAACTATCATAAACTCAGCTTTGTTGGCACAGAATGTAGATTTCTTTTTAGTTGTGGAGTACATGCAGTCCTTTTTTAAATTAGTTTCCAAGCGCGACACTCAAGAAGAATTGAGCCCAATCTGATTAACATGTTTACATGATCTTCACAGCAAACCAAATGATAAACACATAGTTTTTAAAGCAACTGACACCAGTAGTGCACGGAGAAAGGAAAGCAGATCAACAAGATGGCAAACATGAATATTTTACACCACAAAGACTTATCTAAATATCTTAAGGCAATTAGAATTTCAGGTTTCAATAGCAAATCTGCATAGATAAATGATGGGGAAGAAAACAGTCCTAGAGCCTAAAATAGAATGGTGTTTAACTAAGAAGGCAGCCTGCAAAGCCAAGATCAAATATTCCTTGGCATTTTTACGTTTAGAATATCAGGCTCTTACAACAAAAGCTGCTCTGTGCAAGCAAGGAATGCTGTTTCAAATATTTTATCTTTCTCCTCATCTGAAAAGATCTCCAAAAGAAACTTACAGAGATAAGTGATAAGATATCCCCTGCCTTCGGGCTTACATTCGAAAAGACATGACACTAAAGGGAAAGGGATTGGAGGAAAAACAAACTAAGGCACCACTTCTTCACTGCAACATTCTTTAATGACTGGCTGCACAGTTCAAAGTGAGAAGCTGAAAGGTGCCAATGTCTCAGCTGAACCAGTTGAATGATCCTCCCTTCTTTCCTTTTGCTGCAGCCTCATGGAATGGCAACTGTCATCTGACAGTCAGCTGGTAGAATGACCCTGATTTCCTTTTATTTTTCTCCCACACCTTAAAGTCTGTAAGCATCTCTGTTGTGAACTATCTCTGCATCCCTAAGGCTTACAGTGTGCAACTTAAGACTCCTGGTAGTGGTGTGAGGGTTTTAAAGTTGGACTACAACCCTGAAGACCAAGGTTCAATTCCCCACTCAGCCATGGAAACCCATAGGGTGGCCTTGGGCGCATCACGCACTCTCAGCCCCAGTAAACCTTATGGTAGAGTTGCCTTAGGGTCATCATAAGTCTGAAACAACATGAAGGCACACAACAACAACAGCAAGAACTACTTTCCTCACAGTTAAACTAACTTTTCTTTCACACTGAGTATGGCATTTTGATATCCCTTTAAGTGTCATGGCTGCATCCTATTAAATCCTGGGATTTGTAGCTTGATGAAGTACTAGCACTCTATAGCAGAGAATTCTAAATGCCTTATCAAACACAACTATAGTGGTTAGTGTATAACTGGGTAGTGTAAAAGAGACCAAAGTCCTGGAGCAATGGCAGCAGGTGGCTCAAATGTCAGTAGAGTGGTGAATCCGCTATGAGTTTTAGAAGGTGCTATCCAAGGTACCGAACCTATTTGGGGAATATTGTTCAGAACCTTGGATAGCTCCTTTGGTATTCATGCTAAAGCCAAGACTGGATATATTGGACCTCTGATGCTGGAGCCACCAGTTGCCATTGTCTTGGAGCCAAAACAGCTCATTCCAAGAGCTTGAAATTTGTCACAAGATTTGTATGGAAGTCACTGCTTCCTGTCATAAACCCAACCATCACACTGCTCAGTTCCCTTACAAAAATTAATTTCAAAAGCTTAACTGACAAAATGGAAGCATGGGAACTACCACAATTCCTTTACTAAAGCAACTGTCTGTTATATTCTTCTTCCATGCCACAGTGGTATTAATGGATCTTAAATTCTCACTCTAGCTCACTGAAGTGCTGCGTATCAAGAGGTCTCACATTAATTTTCTTTAAAAAAAAATCTATTAATTAATCAACTCTCATTCTTCTAATAAGGTCCAGGAGACACACAGTGAGATTCTGTTGTTTTCTGGGGAACAACCATGGAATGAACTGAACTGCTGAAGTTCTTGAAAACACTTTTCTCCAGGGTCTTTTGTTCAAGGCGGTTCAGTGCTGAACTCTTACTATTGACTGCAAATTAACTTTTCTTTCCTCTCTTTGTTTGCCCATAGAATTTTCTCTCTAAGGAATAAAACTTGACATGATGTTGGGAAATTTTCAGCCAGCACTCTCACAATTGGTCAAATAGGTCAGTACAGATGAGTGTGGAAGTATTTGGACCATGGTCATAATATTGAGAGATGGAGGGGTTGCCATGTTCCTTGTGCCATAATTTAACTTTAAAATTCCTCTCTGATTAAAAAAGCAAACAAATAAACCTGCTGTTCGCCCCATAGGAGAATGCTTATAGTTATCCATATATTATCAGTATGTTTTCTGCCAGATGGTGAACAGTTGCTTGAGGAAACCATTGAATCATAAAAGCAATGTGCAGGAAATTGTTAAACCCCCTCTTCCTTACCACCATGATACTGGTTGAATTTTTCTTCCTATAGCTGCATTTACCACATGTATATGTATGTACACACATGTGCGCGTGTAGGAAAATTTAATAACAGATAACAGTCTAAATCCTCTTCTTCTCTACTAATTCCAAGAAGGCAACTCCTTTTCCTATTCATAGCCTTCTTGATACATCCAAAAATGAAAGGGTTGACACAGCGTGTAGCTTGGAGATCTTATTGAGGTGCTGACTTGTAATTTCTAGAGACGCTAAGCCCAGAGTATTTCCTGTGTTGCGAGTGCAGGCCCAACTGCTTGATAGCTTCTTGATTATTTTATCATCCTTTATTATTCGGAGCTCTTGAGACTTCCAGATACCAACACTGAATCCTGGGGAATACATTTTAATCAACACTGCCTCGCACCTGTACAAGCCTCAGCAGCATTAAACAACAACCTTAAAATGAAGTCTGCTTAATAAACCAATGGTTTAGCTTAGAGACGTTCCTGCAAGGCTGTTTTTGTGACACTTGACCGCCCCTGACAGCTTTTCTTCCTGGACAGGAAAAAAGGCAGAATGCACTTCCTGAAAGTCTCCATGAACAAAAATTTGCCTTATGTATATCTCCCCTGCACTTTTTAACATCACAAATTGCGAGTTTTTCAAAACTATTTCTGGCCTCTGCTGTCTTTGATTTTGTTTGTTCATTAGCATTTTTGGTAATCTGTGTTGTTAGCCAGAGGATTCCAAAGGCCAAAAATTGGCTCCTGCACAGAGCACAATTGCCTGGCCCTAGTTTGATTGATTGTTCTGCTGGTTAAACCAATCCCTGTTTGCAAGGCTGGAATAAGCTACTACTTCAAAGCAATCAATCATCTAGCTCCAGTTTATGCAAGATGTGCTTTACTGGCATAGAATTACACAAGTAGATTACTTTGTTCCAGAATTCTTCATCTCCGTATAAAAACGACAGGAATAAAGTTTCAATATGATATGCTTGAAATCAGTCATTCCCTCCCCCTTCTGCTTAGTCCTGGTGGATATCCATCTTGTGCTTAAGTATTGACAGTATTTGATGTGATAGGGAATAGTAGCTTCATTGCAGTGGCTGTGCCTTAGCCCTAAGGGGAAAACTGATATAGTGTAATTCATGGGTAATCATCATAGTGTAACAGTGGTACTTTTAGTCAAAACAAATCAACAACAGTGATGACTGTCTATTGGGGAAAAGCTGAATGTAAATGTATTTGTTTTATGCTCCCTGTTTCCTTCGGTGATGGGAAGTCCTGTGGCAGTGTTTGCTTATCATTAGAAGTTATTGCAGATTTATGATGTTTGGTAATCTGTTTCTTTACAGAAAGAAGGGTGTTGGCATGCAGTCAAGCAGTACTGTTCTAACCCCAAACAGGCTGTAGTCCAACAATTCAAACACCACAAGAAACCTCTTAGCAACCTGGCTAATACAGTCTGGCTGTATAGCCTGATATGGTGGGCAAGAGAGCAAATAGGGGGACTATCCAAATGGGAACAAAAAATGACATATTTTTGTTACTAACTCTAAACCAGCACTAATCCAGTATCCTTCCATCTCCATGCTAAGGATATAGCCTGTGTATTCTTTCCCTGTGCTGCAGAAACTAACATCTCAATTGATAAAGAGAAGAAGGTGATTCCTTATCTATGTGCTTTCAAGCTTTGCTAATTTATAGGTCAAAATCCATACTTTTAATTTCACCCTGCAGAATTTTGCAAGGTTTTTTTCTTTTTTTCCAAATACTGTAGTGTAGACAAAAGCAGACTCTAGGGCACTGGGCTAATGTGTTCTTGATACCCAGCTTGGACTGAAGTCACGTTATAACCAGTTGTAGTTTGTGAGTTGTAACCCAAGGGAAAGCTCTCTATGACACAGAATTTTAGTCAGCAGATTGTGAAGGCAGAACTGACGGGTAGGGGGTCTGAAAAGATAGCATCCTTGGTATGTTAATGTGCGAAATTCCAAGCACAGTGTTGGTCAAAGGGAACCCTAAGGATGTGAGCCTCAGCAGTCAGAAATGGGTGAACATCATCAACATTGGATATGCCCTCCCAGAGTCAAAAGTCACCTAACTCTCATCAGGGTTTTCAGCTTTACTTGCTTGCACCCAGGTCCTTCCATCATGCCAGAACAAAGGCCAGTTTATCTAACCAAACTCGTGCTTTGTAAATGATGCTTGAGTGAGAGCATGAAGCATTTAATACCAGCTAAAGCCATCTTACTCATAGCACACTGGGTGAGTCATTTCCAAGGTGCCAAAAGTGGTTGAACACTGGCAAAGGAAATGAAGGGTGCCTAAGAGGCTGGCATACAAAGCAAGGATTCATTTAATTTCCTTCTTCATAGCATACCAATTTGGTTGTGTGAACTGGCTGCAAATAAAGATATATTTCTGCCTGTGGCAAACTGTGAAGTGAAGGGCATTTGCGACCCTTTGTGACCACCAGACTGCCCATATTGGCTAGCCTCACAGGAGGGCCATTTGGGAATTTCCACAGGGAGTGTGGCTGTTTTCTCAGCATGAAAGAAGCTGCTTTAACTGGGACTGTTATACTGCTGCTAGTGTCAACATTAATAACAGCACCAATTTTAAACCACCTACCACTTCTGACAGCTACAGTGATGTAAATAAAGCAAATAACGCAGATGCGAGTGTAAAAGCTTACAGCCCAGTTGTGCTTTGCTAATAATATCTGGGTTACCAACAGATCAAGGCAGGAACAAAAAATGCTAACCATGCCTCTCTCCATGACACCAACCTGCAAGTTTCTAAATACATTGGTTTCTATGGGGATGCAGATACATACACGCATTCTGGGTCGGTTCCAGATAGTCATACTTCAATTCTATTGGAATAGATTGGACAAGTTTAGTTATGACTAATTTAAGTTGCACTGA